>JAJQXH010000049.1:1672500-1725000 GCA_022343465.1 Oscheius sp. G VE-2021
AGAAAACTGCGTAAACATCGAGCAAACCTACTGAGAATCGATAGAATTGGTTCAAATGCGCATCATTCGGTAGCCAATTTAAAAATAACTTTAAATAAATATATAATTAAAACAATGCTTGGATCTAAAATCGATTACGCGCCAAGATAAACTTTAAAATATGAATTTTTACAGCGCAGTTCTCAAACCGCGCGCACAACGCGTTTAAAATCCATAAAATCCTAAATTTAGAATTTTAGCGTATTTTGCCGCGGTGAAAAATGGCAACAAAAAAAAAACTTGGCCGATTACTCCAAAAGAAGTATCGATCAAAATCAAATGTTAAGCTTGCGTGAAATAAATCAATATTGATTGTTTTATCCGGTTTTGCTGTTTGAAACCACTGAAAATCGGGTGAAAACGGTTGTAGATCAATTTTCTTCCATTTTTTTTCTCAGTTTTCCAACAAAAGAACTCTAAAATCAATAAATTAACAATGAAATTCAACACTGAAATGAAATATATTTTAGCCCCCCTTCCGAGGAGCACCTTCCTCCGTTGCCGCATCTGCCCAGCCCCAGGCCGAAGCACCGTCGCAGCATGGTTGCAGCCACCTGTGTGGCCCTTTTCGTCGTCTGCACAGTCGTCGGTCTCATTTTCCTCTTTGTCCACATGTCTTAGCCCCCCTCTTCACTTCCACCGGTGTCTCACATCTGGTATTCCACATGGTGCTTTAATTCTGGTGAGAAACTATCCGTTTCCCTATATTTCCCATATTGATTCGATACAAATGTCACAGATTTAATAATGGTTTAATAAATTGTATCCTCCAATTTTCTGACTCTGGTCATCTGCGTCTCTAACCTCTACTTCTGCGTCACTGATCCTGGCTGTCTGCGTCTCTAACCTCTTCTAACTCTGGTCATCTGCGTCCTGATCTCTGTTTCTACGTCTCTAACCATGGTAATCTGTTTCTCTAACTTATATTTCTGCTTTTTTGACTCTGGTCATCTGCGTCTCTAACCTCTCTTCTTCTTTTCTGTGTCTGATCCTCTGCGTCTCTAACATCTCATTCTGCCTTTGACCATGTGACTCTGCGCCCCATTAAGAGAAGAGAGAGAGAGAGAGAGAGAGAGAGAGAAACTTCGAAGAAGTCTGAAAACCTGAAAACAAACTATTAATAAGAGATTTCAGTGTTTTCAGGTTATCGGTAAGAGTTATCATCACCTGATTCTGACTTATTTTCACAGTTCACAGTGTGTGTGTGTGTGTGTGTGTGTGTGTGTTTATGAGTGTGAACTTAAACGTCAGTGTGATTGTGTGTCTGATGGACGTGAGAGGGAGTGTGTATGTGTTTTTGTTGGTGTGTGTTAATGTGTGTTAGTGTGTGCATGTGTGTGCGTGTGTTATAATTCACAGGGTCACACAATGACGAAAGAACTGACGAAACTTGCTATATGAACCTGAACTTTCTAATCGTTCCAATTAGTCTTTATCAACTGATCAAGTTTCCAATTACGGTATTTGATTTCTAACCAGAAAGTTCTCTTTTATCATTTTCCGGTCTTTCCATTTCTCGCCGTAACTCCCAGATGACTGCGCATTCATCAGATGACAGTAGTCGTTGGCCCTTGAACCCTTGGCATAGCTAGGATGAAGGGTGGATATTGCGGTATTCGGGGGTATCACTTGCATTCCGGGAAACGCGTGACAGGATGACTGATCCGGGCGACCTTGGCGCCAGGCGTCTCATTCGACCACAGAACGCGAGTTTCTTACAGTCGAAACAATGAGTGTATTGTGTTTGGAGACGACTCGTTTCAGTGGCTTCTTTCGTTTCATTCGCTTACGTTGTTTGTTTCTCTTACACACATGTACACAGAAATCACAGAAACACACACATACAGACACACACCTGCCCTCTATTCACCTTTCTCTCTCTCTCTCTCTCTCTCTCTCTCTCTCTCTGTATCTTCCCATTTTATATCTAATTCTGCGTCTCTAATTTATCTTTTAGTCGGATTCTGCATCTCTGTCCTCCTATCTGTCTAATTCTGCGTATCTGCCCTCTCTTCCTTGATTCTGCGTCTCTAACCTGTTTTTTTCTGTCAAACTCTGCGTCCTGTCCGTTTGTTTTCTTGTCACACTGCGTGACTCTCTGGCTCTCCGTTAATCTTTCTCTCTGATTCTGCTTCTCTGTCATCTCTCTCTCCTGTTTAACTCTGCGTCTCTGACCTTTCTTTATCTCATATTCTGTGTCTCTGCCCTCTTTCTCTCTGATTCGTCCTGACTTGTCTTTCTTTCTGACTTTGTATCTATCTGTCTGCTGAACTATGTGTCTCTGGCCTCTGTCTATCTGGATCTGCGTCTCTCACTTCTCTTTCTGTCTAATTCTGCGTCTCTAACCTCTCTTTCTGTGTAACTTTGCGTCACTAACATCAATTTCTATGTGTCTGCGTGCCTGACCACCCTTTCTGTCTGATGCTGGATCTCATATCTTTCTTTCTATGTAATTCTGCGTCTCTTCCCTCTCTCAATATCTAACTCTGCGTCTCTAACCTCTGTTTCGGTCTAACTCTGCGTCTCTAACCTCTCCATCTCCCTCTTTCTCTCCCCTCTCCCTTCTATCTCTTATCGTCTCTCTCTCCCTTTCTCTCTCTGTCTCTCTCTCTCTCAGGTGTGGTTGTAAAGCCATCATAAGGACTTGCTACGTTGTACTTTTTCTGTTGTCCTTCCCATCGTTTTTGAGAGAATGTCGTTTATTGCTCGTCCGCGCGTCTTCCCCAAAGTCCAACCAGCTTTGCCTTGCCGCAGCCACGTCCATGTCACAATTTATCCTTTAAAACTATCTAAAAATTGAAATTAAAGTTTTATTTAACAATTTTAAACGAAAAATGTTAGCCAAATGACCTCGGGACCATGTTCCGCAACAATACTTATCAATGCTTATATCACAACGCGACTACGTGTGGCTTACCGCTTTTTTCGCTGTAAGACCCAAGACCCACCCCTTGGAAAAGGTCATTTACTTCCCCTTCAGTCTCAATTGATAACTTATAGGTGACGTGACCAAGCATCAACCTTTCTTTCGATCTGTCAGGGAAAAACTTGATTTATCACGGCGACCGACCACAAGTTATTTGTCTCAGCTTCAATGATCATCACTTTTTAATTGAAAATAACTCTTTGTCTTATATCCTGGATGTAAAGTGGACGATATTGTGGCTGATCTTTAAAGATCCTTATCAAATTATCATATTCGGACGAAGATTTCACTTTTGCTGGACTGGCGATCGGGGATTAGGCATATAGCAATTGATTTCTCTCTCTCTCTCTCTCTCTCTCTCTCTCTCTCTCTCTTTCTCTCTCTCTCTCTCATTCTCTCTTTGTCTTATTCCTGACTCATCTGCGTCTCTAACCGTCGGAATATGTCCTCTGCGTCTCTCTCTCTCTTTCTCTCTCTCTCTCTCTCTCTCTCTCTCTCTCTCTCTGACCCTATCCTCTGCGTCTCTAACCGCTTCAATCTGACCTCTGCGTCTTTGACTGTCTGACACTATCCACTGCATCTCTAACTTCCTTATTGTTCCCTCTGCGTCTCTAACTATCTGACCCTGTCCTGCGTCTCTAACTGTATGACTAACTGTCTGACTCTATCCTCTGCGTCTCTACCTCTCTCACTCTATCCTCTGCGTCTCTAACTGTCTGACTCTATCCTATGTGTCCCTAACTGCCTGACATAATCATCTGTATAACTGTCTGACTACTCTGCGTCTCTAACAATCTGACTCTGTCTTCTGCGTCTCTAACTCTCTGTCTCTCTCTCCCATATTTCGTCTCTTTCTCTCTCTCTCTCTCTCTCTCTCTCTCTCTCTCTCTCTCTTCAACCTTCTCTATTTAGATTGATGTCATTAACTAGTTGGTCTTTCATTGTTTCACCAGCCAACGTCATTCGCCATGTGGTGGAACTTGTTTCCTAAGAGTTCAGCAGAGACCACCTATTTACCACCTAGAATGACGCAAAGAAGTCTCACATGTACCAATTTAAGTCTGTTTATAGTAGTTCCACTTCCTCTTCTTGCGTTTCTCCCTCTCCCTCTCCCTCTCTCTCTCTCTCTCTCTCTCTCTCTCTCTCTCTCTCTCTCTCTCTCTCTCTCTTCCTTCCCCTCCCGGACCCCCGTATTCTCCAGACGCTGACTAACACTGCCAGCTCCCTTTGTACTCCATTTCGCCGGCCGTCGTCTATATTACAGTATTTTCCGTTCATACTATGTGACACAGAGAGCGCAGACAAAAGTTCAAAGGGGAGTGGTACGATTCGGCGAATGCGAGAGACGACGGCCAGTTCTGGGAAGGCTTCAGAAGACATGGGTGCTTCTTCTGTGGGCCTGATTGTTCTGTCTTGTTCTCAGTTCCTCACTCACTCACTCTGTCTCCTTCTCTATCCTTCTCTCTCTCTCTCTCTCTCTCTCTCTCTCTCTCTCTCTCAACATTGTGGCTTAAAATTTATTCCAACCCTGACCGCGACGCAACCGCGCCGCGCCTCCCGATGCGGTGCGGTCGCGTCGCGGTTAAATTCACTTTTCACAGTTGTGCCTAAAATTTGATTTACAAACTTTAAATGCAAAATTTGATTGTTTAATACCAAACTATTTAAATATATTCATCAATTTAAAATTTAAATCAACAACTTTCCCCAATCCCTGCATTCTTGCCCCCTTTTCTCTGCGGGACCCATAAAAAACTGTGGAAAATGTCTAATTTCCACATTAATGTTGATGAAAACCCTTTTTAGTAATAAAAACATTTATAAAATACGAAAAACATCGAAATTTTCCCAGAAACGCAATTTGAAACCAACTTTTTCGGATTTCGTTGCGGGACCCAGAAACTTTAATTACTGTGCGATTTTCGGTACAGGATGCGATAAAAACTTTAAAATTGAATTTTTGCTTAATTTTTATTGTCAATTCAAATAAGTTAATAAAAAAATTCAATATTTACCAAAACCTCGAAATTTTTCCTGCCGCGCGGTTTGAAACCTACTTCTGTTATTTTCGTTGCGGGACCTTTGGCCGATTAGCGATAAGACTATGATAAGTTTAAAAAAACGTGTTTTATACGTTGTTTTTCCAATTTTCCAATGTTTCAAAGTTCTTTGTGTTGTAATAACACTGTTTATGAAGATAGAAATCGTTCTGTGAACTTTTTAACGCGAATTTTCCAACTTCTTCCTGTTTTCGGGGTCTTGTGAACCCACTTATCAGATTCTTTTTTAGTGCGCGACAAAAAGCGATCAAAACAGGCGTTCGTCGAAACGAACGCGGTTCGCACGAACCCATAAAAGAAGTACAGTTGGGGCATAAGGTACAGTACCCTTTGATGTCTGACTTTATGATCTTCTTCTCTTCGATGAGTATTTACACCGAAATGGCGTCTTCCCCGGTGATCCGACCGGTGATGCTTCATTTTGGAGAAAGGGACATGGACAAAGTACATCCTTTGCTCACCTGACTCCATCTCTCTCTCTCTCTCTCTCTCTCTCTCTCTCTCTCTCTGTATCTATCTCTCTACTCCCTGTGTCTATGGATCCCTTTTCTCTAACTGTCTGACTCTGTCCTCTACGTCTCTAACTGTCTAACGTTATTCTCTCCGTCTCTAACTTTCTGACTCTGTTCTCTGCGTCTCCAACTGTCTGACTGTATCCTCTGCGTCTCTAACTATCTGGTTCTCTTCTGCGTCTCTAACTGTCTGGTATCCTCTGCGTCTCTAGTTTTCTGACTCTTTCCTCTACGTGTCTCTGTCTGACTCTCTTCTGCATCTCTGACTGTCTGACCCTGTCCCCTGCGTTTGGGACTCTGATTCTGTACTCTGCGTCTCTATCCCTCTGACTCTATCTTCTGCTTCCTTTAGTGTAGGATTCTGTGTTCTGCGTCTCTAACTGTCTCGTTCTCATCTGCGTCTCTAACCCTCTAAATCTGTTCTCTACGTCTCTAACTGTCTACATTTACAGTCTGGCTCAATTTTCTGCTTTTAACATTCTGATTTTCCCACTCCTCCTCCGTCTATCTCTTTCCCTTCTCTCTCTCTCTCTCTCTCTCTCTCTCTCTCTCTCTCTCTTTCTCTCCCTCAAAACCTCTCTTTCCAGAATGGTGGGTCGTTCGATCCGCCGTGCGGGTGCCTCCATCTCCAACACAATCCGCCGCACTCTCTCCACGAAACAATGGGAGCACAAGGAGCAACTTCACTCCCTCACAGAAACAGTGGGTTTTCCTTTCCTTCTTCCTTTCCTCGAAAACAAAGAAAGAAACCCTCGTTATCGTCTCATTCTCACCAAAGAAAACAGTCTTCCCACCGCCGTGTTTAACCTCCTACCGTACTGCGACCGGTCAGTGCGGTGAGACGATTACGGCTGTTTGGTTTCTTCCTTATCTAAGTATCAAAACAGAGGGGTGGAAATCGTAGATTCTAGTCACAACATGATTCTCGTTCCAAGACGGTTTCAACTGCTAAATGCACTCAAGGTTAGTTCCTTAAGGACATTAGAACCTTAGGACCTTAGGGCTTAGGGTTAGGTTAAAACCTTAAGAAAAGACCTAAGTGCCCAACACCCTTAAAGCAATTTCCACTCAAGGTTAGTTCCTTAGGGACATTAGGAGTACCCTAATTGAGACTAAGCCTTAGGCCGGGCAGGATCTTAGGCAAAGACCAGGAACTTGAAACAGTATCAAAGTGTCTAACGTCCTTAAGGTTGATTACCCTAGATGAGCCCTAAGCCTTAGAGCCTAAAGGCCTTATGATTGGCAGGGCTTTGGGAAAAGACCTTAAGGACCTTAAGAAAAGTCCTAAGAACCTATCGTCCTTAATGTTAGAAAAGTTTCATTTTTGCGTCACTCAAAATAACTCTGGAGTTTGATCGTGACTAGACAGGTAGTGGATCGGACCGGTCACCGATTGGTTCTCCACCGATGATTGAGTCAAACATCCCAGGCGGAACGGATGTGTGTTCTGTGTTTTGTACTTCTGTAGAGAGAGAGAGAGAGAGAGAGAGAGAGAGAGAGAGAGAGAGAAAGAGAAAGAGAGAAACAGCGAGAGAGAGAGAGATAGAGAAATAGAGATAGAGAAATAGAGAGAGAGAGAGAGTGTCCGTGAGTCCTTGAGTCTGTGACTTTAATTCACACGTACCCACTCCCCTCAACGTCACGTTCAGACGACCACGAGTCTCAATTATCAATATTGACTCGGAGGGTTCCTTGCAACAGATATCACCCCCTACGTCACCGGTTGTATGTATGTTAGAACGTGCAGAAAGACATCAAAATACCATTAAGTTGATATGATAGACATAGAATTTCAACATAGGAAGAATTTAAACGTAGCTAAAAGATAGAATTCACTACAGGTCTGCACGCTGTTTAGCGAGGCCTCTGCGGCAGCTGCAAAAAGTCGCGCGCACCAGCGCCGCGCCGCATTTGATTGTTGCACAAATCCATGGATATCTCGCTTGGTTCTGGAACAATTTTCAATCTGTAAAAGAGAAAATTGTTAATTATAGTGAATTTTATCAGATTATTAACTTTAATTATGGAAAATATTGCATCCAGAGGGTTTGAACGGCTTAAACGCGATATTTTATATCCAATATTTTTTCTTCCCCCGCGGACGCACTCAATTTTGTCCTTTTAGTTTGTTTTCACCCCTTTTTTTTAATTTGCTTCTAGTCAATAAAGTATAGTGCAATTCCCAAAAAAACCTTTTTTCTCACCTTAATTCTCGCCTAAACCTATGGACTTTGTGTTTTCCCCTATTCTAAACCCCCAAAAAACAGCCTCATTTGAGGTACGGTAGGCAGAACAGGGGGAATCCCCCGGATTTAACCGCCGATTGCACTTTTCGAACAGATCGCCCGTTTATCCATTGAGGGGAACGCCCCAGCCTCAAACCCCGCGCACATGACGGGCACGCGAATAGTTTCCCTTCACAAGGCAGGATCCAGCCAATCCCTAGCCCAACTTTTACCATCAAACGGGATCTTACGCTTCCTCTGGGTACCGTAATCCTACAGTAATCCTACAGTAACCCTTTCGTTTCAGGACAAATTCTTCTTGCGGAAGGTACGATGGCAGATCGCCTTGTTGGCTCACGTTGGCTTCGCCATCGCCTTCGGAATCAGGAGCAACTTTGGAGTGGCCAAAACTAGAATGACTTCTAATTTTACAGATGCCTATGGCTACATTCACGTAAGGGTTACGGTAGATTACAGTAACCTTAATGTTTTAGGAACAAGAATTCTTCTGGTCCCCCACTGAGTTGGGAATGATGGAGTCTTCGTTCTTCTATGGTTATGCGGCTTCTCAGATTCCAGCTGGAGTGCTGGCGGCTAAATTTGCCCCTAATAAGTAGGTTTAGGGTCTTAAGTGCCTTAAGGTTACTTTTAAGGTTATTCTGCATTGGGGTACTTACGGCTAGCCTTTTGAACATGGTGGTGGCATTTGGGCTGCAGTTTCATCCTTTCTCGGATTATGGGGTTATGACGCTTCAAGTTATTCAGGGATTGGCATTGGTGGGTTAGAGAGAGAGAGAGAGAGATACATACACATTCAGTTAGAGAAGCAGAGAGCAGAGTCAGACAGTTAGAGACGCAGAGGAAAGAGTCAGATAGTTGCGACGCAGAGGAAAGAGTCAGACAGTTAGAGAAGCAAAGAACAGAGTCAGACAGTTAGAGACGCAGAGGACAGAGTCAGACGGTTAGAGACGCAAAGAACAGAGTCAGACAGTTAGAGACGCAGAGGACAGAGTCAGACAGTTAGAGACACAGATGAAAGAGGGAGACAGTTAGAGACGCAGAGGACAAAGTCAGAAAGATAGAGACGCAGAGGAAAGAGTCAGGCAGTTAGAGACGCATAGGAAATAATAAGGAAGCTAGATACGCAGAGGATAGAGTCAGATAGTTAGAGAAGCAGAGAGCAGAGTCCGCCAGTTAGAGACGTAGTGGACAGGGTCAGACAGTTAGAGAGAGATGGAAGGAGAAAGAGACGGAGACAAATATATAGATAGAAAGAGAGAGAAAGAGAAAGAGAGAGACAGATTCCCTTCCTTTTAGGGTGTCACCTACCCAGCCATGCACGGCGTCTGGCGTCATTGGGCTCCCCCTCTCGAACGTTCCAAACTAGCCACAACCACCTTCACCGGCAGTTACGTGGGAGTGATGGTCGGTCTCCCGGTGTCTGCCTCTCTCGTCAGCTACGTCCACTGGTCCGCCCCTTTCTACTTCTTCGGAATCGTCGGAGTTCTGTGGACCATCCTCTGGTCCCTCCTCACTGCAAGAAATCCCTCGGAGCATCACTACATCTCAGAAGAAGAAAAGACCTACATCACGGAGAAAGTAGGAAAAGTCGTGACTTGCGACATGACTTTGACTACCGTACCCTGGAAATCCATTCTGCTGTCTCTGCCTGTTTGGGCCATTTCAATCGCCAATTTCTGTCGGTCTTGGACTTTCTTCCTTCTTCTTGGAAATCAATTGACTTATATGAAGGACGTTCTGCACATTGACATTAGAAATGTGAGTTTCTCTCTCTCTCTCTCCCTCTTTCTTTCTTTCTTTCTTTCTTTCTTTCTCTCTCGCTTTCTTTCTCTCTCTCTCTCTCTCTCTCTCTCTCTCTCTCTTTCTCTCTCTATATCTCTCTCTCTCTCTCCCTCTCTCTCTCTAACCTCTCTCTTTCAGTCCGGCCTCATCTCCATGCTCCCCCAACTTCTCATGGCCATCACAGTCCTCTCCTCCGGCCAAATTGCAGATTACCTCCGCTCCACCGGCAAAATGGAAACCGGCAATGTCCGCAAGCTCTTCAACACCTTAGGTACCCTAAAGACCTTAAGGAATCCCCTTAACCTTATCTTTCTTAAGGATTCAGTGGAGAAGCCATCTTCCTCGGTCTCCTAGCCTTTGTCCACGAACCAACTGTGGCAGTCGTCTGCCTCGTCCTAGCAGCTGGAAGTTCCGGTATGAACCTTGCAGGTAAAACAATCCTAAAGCCCTTAAACCTTAAGTACCTTAAGGCTTTAACGTAAATCACTTTGACATCGCCCCGAGGTATGCCCCAATTCTAATGGGACTCACCAATGGATTTGGTGCCCTGGCTGGAATGACTGGCTTTATCACCCAGAATTTGACAGCAGATGTAAGTGTTAGACAATTTTTGTAATTTCAAATCGATAAATGAAGTAAAATTGTGTTTTTAGAATCCATCCGGTTGGAAATGGTGTTTCCTGATTGCCATGGGAGTGGATGTCTTCGGAATCTTGTTCTATTTGATTTTCGGAAGAGGAGATGTGCAGGAATGGGCTAGGGAGCCGGAGCCAGAAGAGACCCTGGGAGAATTTGTTAGAAGGATTTGTAAGAGTTGGGAGGGTTAAAGGACTATTTTGTGATTTCAGCGACGATTGTGAGGAATATGTCATCTAGGAGGACTTCTTCGGCTGTGGGTACTAGGAGGGCGACCTGTGAGAGTCAGGATTATGCTAGGTTGGTGGATCATATGCTCACGTGCTCACGCACACACACCTGATTCTGCGTCTCTAACCTCCCAAGTTGTCTGATTCTGCGTCTCTAACCTCGCTTTCTGTCTGACTCTGCGTCTCCAACCCCTCTTTCCGTCTGATTCTGCATCTCCAACCTCTCTGTCTAATTCTGCGTCTCTAACCTCTTTCTGTCCATTCTGTGTCTCTAACCTCTGTCTGATCCTGCGTTTCTAATCTCTCTCTCTCTCTCTCTTTCTCTCTCTCTCTCTCTCTCTCTCTCTCTCTCTCTCTCTCTCTCTCTCTCTCTGCTTTTCTGATTCTGCGTCTCTGACCTCTCTTTCTCTCGGATTCTGCGTCTCACACTCTTTTTCCGTCTAACTCTGCTTCTCTGTCCTCTCTTTCTGTCTAACTCTGCGTATCTGACCTCGATTTCTATCTAACTCTGCGTGGTTGATTCTGCTTCTCTAACCTTTCTGTCTGTCTGACTCTGCGTCTCACTTTCCGTCTTATTCTGTGTCTCTAACCTCCCTGTCTAATTCTGCGTCTCTAACCTCTTTCTGTTTGATTTTGCGTCTCTAACTTGTCCTTGTGTCTGACTCTGCGTCCCTTACATCTCTTTACGTCTTGTTCTGCGTCTCTAACCCATCTCGCGTCGCTAACCTCTCTGTCTAATTCTGCGTCTCTAATTTTTATTGTCTGATTCCGCCTTAACGTGCGTTAACTCTGCGTCTCTAACCTCTTTTCCTGATTCTGCGTCTCTGATAACTTTTCCCTCTTTTCCCTCTCTCCCTGTCTCTGTCTGTCTGTCTGTCTGTCTGTCTGTCTGTCTGTCTGTCTGTCTCTCTCTCTCTCTCTCTCTCTCTAACTTCCCTTCTTTAGAATGGGCGAATCCCGCAACAGCTCTGCCGAAATGAAGCCAAAGTCCGAAATCTCCACAATCTGCGAGTCTGAGACCTCGTTCTCCTCTTCCGAGGACATTTCCCGAAAACCAGATCGACCGGAAGTCGTCTGATTCCAAAACCCTCCCTTCCTGTACATATCATCATTTCCACCCTCAGAACATAGCTTTTAAGTGGCCCGCCGTGTTGGCCACGGCGCCCTCTCCGCCTTCGATCTACGAGGTCATTCCCAGCTCACTTCCCTATGCACCGATTTCTTCATAGGCACTTTGTACTGTTTTTTGATAATTGTATTTGACTATTTCCCATGGAAAATAAAGTTTTTAGTTTATTTTTCAATTTATGATGCTTGTTAAATCTCAAAAGTGTTGAAAGAAGTCATAAACAACATTATTTTAAAATATATTTTTGAATTACCGTGAATAGTAATCTAAAGGCTTAGAAACCACTATATTAATAATAAAAATCAATTTATAGAACATTTTGCAAAACTGTTGCAGAGTGCGGTCCCACAGCGAATCTTGAATCCGTTGGTAGATAACCATGCGGCAATCGGCAACAATTTAACAAATTTTAAATTCATTTAATTTTGCCTTTATTTTAATAGCTTTTAACTGAAAATCTATTTATTTTAGTGTTTTAATTCATGAAAATCGATTATTTTAAATTTAGAACGTGTAAAATGGGCGCCGAGGAGGCCCTGGTCCCGGAGAATATGAAGGCGCCGGCTGATGGTTTATCCCGCCTGGCTGTGTCTTCAGAACCCCGCTTGAAATGTATGGCAGATTATAAGGTAATTTTATTCATATTTTACTTATTAAACTACTTTTTTTAAAAAAAATAGCTTAAAAATATGAATTTTGAGCGAAATTTTACGATTTTTGGATTGTAACCGCGCTCTAACTCTAAATTGTTGCGTGGTTACTGTAAATACTGTAAACTGATAATGTAAACTTGTTAAAAAACATTGATTCCAGGTGGTCAAAGAAATCGGCGAAGGTTCCTTCAGCACGGTGTATCTGGCCACGGAGAAGGCGGAGCCCTCGCGCCAAGTGGCCATCAAGACGTGTTTCAAGAAGCAGATAATCAAAGAAAAACGTGTAGGTCAACCTCTTTTTCTTCATTTTCTTTATTTTATTCTTCAGGTGGATTCTGTACATCGCGAAAAACAGGTGCTGGCTAAACTCGCCCTGGAGGAGAACCTGAATCCCTTCATTCTCCTCCTCTACGCCACTTTCCAAGACGCCGAACATCTTTATTTCGTCACAAGCTACGCAAAATGTTAATTTTTGTTGTTTTTCCAACGCTTTGTTCTAATTTTTATCGATTTTATCGATTTATTTCATTTTTTAGATGGAGATTTGCTGAAAGTTATGATGACAATGCCGGAGCAGCGGTTTGACCTACCGGCCGCTAAATTCTACGCCTCTGAATTACTCTCCGCCCTACGTTAGTTTTTGTTCTCTTTCTGGCGAACTAAGCCACGCCCCTTTATGCAAATTAAGCCACGCC
Organism: Oscheius sp. G VE-2021; assembly: GCA_022343465.1. NCBI lineage: Eukaryota > Metazoa > Nematoda > Chromadorea > Rhabditida > Rhabditidae > Oscheius > Oscheius sp. G VE-2021. The sequence continues at coordinate 1,685,409 of JAJQXH010000049.1, forward strand.
CCTTTTTCCAGAACACCTGCACAAATTATCGATTATCCATCGGGACGTGAAACCGGAGAATATTCTCGTCGCAGAGTCCGGCCACATCCTCCTCTCCGATTTTGGATCCGTCAAGGACCTCAATGTCAGTTAGACCTTTAATTTTTCTTATTTCATCAATAATATTGGTTTTTATGTAAAAAAAAATATCGATTTTAGGCTCCGGTGACGTCAAAACAACCGCAGGGGCGGATTAGAAGGAGCTCATTTGTCGGAACTGCGCAGTACGTCAGTCCAGAGGTCTGTTTTATTAAAGGTCTGAGAGATTTACGTCCTATCACGATCGATTAAAAATAACTATCGCTTTGAATTGTTTAAAGGTCTAACATGATCAGGTCCCGCAACGATCGGCTAAAGGATTGTTTATTCGTTTACACCAGATAAGTGGTTCAAGGGTTGAAATTATTCCAAATTTAAAAAGAATTACTTAAAATTAAATTCTATACATTAAATTTTCGTTATTAACAAATTTATTAAGATAAAATGAATAAAACAAGGTTAAGGTAAACAAGAATCAGTTAACTGATTGCATTCTTAGTGGGACGAATCTTGCGCGGGTAAAAGTGGCGGGAGCCACTGGGGGTTCAAAGTACAAAGTACATGGACAAACTACAATTATCGATTAGTGATTGAACTTTTTATGGGAAAAATCGATTAATCGTGCCAGCCGGGTGGCAGTAATTACCAATTTCCCCAGTTCAGGTCCTCGCGGGTGAGCCCCAATCCCCCTCCATCGATCTCTGGTCCTTCGGCGTTGTCATTTTCCAACTTTTGACAGGTAATATTCAAATTTAAGCTTAAATTCCAATTTCCAGGTCGCCACTGTTTCCACGACGAGTCGGAGTACCTGATTTTCAAGCGGATCCAGAAGCTCCTCTACAAATTCCCAGACGACTTTCCCCCGGAGGCCAAGGACATCACAGACAAACTACTTGTCATCGAGGTAGTCCTTTAAAATAGACCTTTAATTGTCCTTTAATTCTTTAATTAGACCTTTAAATATTCCTTTAATTCATTATAAATCAATCAATTCAGCCGGAGAAACGTCTCGGATCGGACGACCCCGAAGCCCTCCGCCAACACCCTTTCTTTGCGGGCATCGATTGGGAGAATCTGGAAAGCGCCGTTCCCCCTTTCCCCAAATAAATATATTTATTTGTATTATTGTGTACATTTGTATTGTCTTGTAACGGCTATATTCCGTTAATTCCTTTTATCGATTGAAAAAACTTTTAGATTGAAATATTGTACTTTTCAGGCGTTGATTTATCGTCATGGCCAAGGTGATCAGAAGTAAGTGAATTCTTATTTATTTTGGTCCTGCGACGAAAAACAATGTCCGGCCGCGATGATTCCAAAATATCGATTTTTCAATTTTGCGTACATCATTTTTCGCCTCACGCTTTCTTTTCGTTTACTGTAGTATCTATCGATTTTCGAAAATTTTCTTTATATTTTTGTTATTATTTTATAAAGTAAACAAAATTTTATACAGTGAAATTAGCAAATTATGTATTCAATTTAAAAAAAAAACCGGATAGTTCAGCTTACATTTTTAACTAGAACTCAACTACCGTTATCTAAAAGTGCGCGTTGAATTGGAAATATTGTACGTAATGAGCAGGTCAGATCGATTTAGGCTTAGTCTATGAAACTACAGTACCCCGAAATTTAAAAATAATATTTGATCTCCAATAATTGATTGATTTCCAGACAGATGGGTGTTCCGTGTGCGTGATCGCTGGCACCGCTACCTGCCCCGCAGGAACGACGCCGTGAAAGAGTTCGACTACAACACGGCCGGAGGATCCCTCGCCGCCTTCCGCGACGAATACGCCGATGAGATCAAGGTCTCTTTTTGATCTGCTATGTATTTTCACTGTTTTTATAACAGAAACTATATCTTTTCTCAATTTAAATGCTTTTTAATGTAAAATACAACTTCAGATGGAGCAGATGGCTCCGTCGAAGCTGTGGATGGCCTGGCTCTACAGGGATCTGGCCACTGAACCGAAATGGACCAAGGAGCGGGTGGAGAAGCTCTTTGGAAAGGACTTTAAGGTAAACATTTTAAACTTTAAAGTTGAAGATTCGCTCTAAAAAGGACTTTAGGTCGGTCGTGCGGAGATTCTGAAGAACACGGAGGCTGTGAATGAGGAATTATGGCATATCAAGCACCTCATCGAACTGAGACCCGTCACTTTCCCTCAGGGGGAACCCACTGCGGCTGATGTCTATGGGCTGAAGGTAGAGAGAGAGAGAGAGAGACAGAGAAAGAAAGAGAGTAATACTTCCAATTTCAGCTCTCCCCCGACGGCGTGTGCCACATCGCCAAGGACGCTGCCCCGCTGGACGCCGAGGAGCTGAAACTCGTCGACGGAAAGAAGCAGTGGACGGCGCAGGAGCTGAGCAGCCAGCTGGACAAGAAGTACTACGGCTACCAGGACGTATTCGAATCCAACGTCTACACCCCGTCGAACCACGTCCAGATGAAGTGAAATCCCACCGACCTCTTTAGGCTAGTTACTCTGTTTTGTTGTCGTTTGTTGGTTAAATCTTACAATTTATGAATTTTATGACAATCAACCCTGGTACTGGAACATTCAGCCCAAAGACAATTGAACAATGGAAAACCCTCCCAAATCAAACTTTTATTTCTCAAGCAGGCAATCTGCTAGTTTCACTCATCGTTGTGTGGCCTCTCTCAGCGACGCTGTTCGATGTGCTCCCTCTTCTCGAGCCGCTTGGCCCAGTGGCAGTCGAGGTCGTAGGGCTTGTCATCCACGAGGTAGTACTCCCCATTGGGCAGGGGACGGTTGCAGGAGGTGCAGGTGAAGCAGCGGGGGTGCCAGTGACGGTCCAACGCCAGAAGACACGTATCGACCAGGGTGTCCAGACAGCCAGCACACTTGGGGTTGTACTTCTGGGCGAAGCACTGGACGCAGTACGGGTGGTTGTCAGCCGACTGGAAGAGACGGTCAGGGAGGTAGAGAGATAGAGAGAGAGAGGGAAAGAGAGAGAGATAGCGTTAGAGAGAGAATATATACCTGGAAGGTCTGTTTGATGGGGCGTTTGCACTGGGTGCAGATGAAGTGGTCCGGGTGCCAGAGACGGTTGACGGCGATCACGGCCTCGTCCCCGATGGAGGAGTGGCAGTGGGCGCAGAGACGACGGTCAGCCGAACGATCCATGCGGAAGAGTGGAAATGGGAGGAAAAATGGAGGATTTATACCCAGAGAGGCGTAGGCTAATTAGGCAACACGTTGAGACTTAACTTTGGAATAATGGTGGTCAGGAATTAGGAGGCTAATTGATTTGGAAGGCTCTGAAAGGTGTTTTTTGCTAATTCGTACCCGTAAGACGTAATTCGGACCTCTGCGTCTCAAATCAATCTTCACACCCTGCGTCTCTAACCATACTGACTTCTCTGAATCTCTAACTATCTAAAATTAGGAGTGGGAGATAGAGATATTCAGCACTCTCCGTCTCTAACCATTGCCCCAATCTTTCCGTCTCTAACCATTGCGATCCCTGTGTATTTTACCACCCTCTGTATGTCTAACCGTTCCGCCGTCCCTGCGTCTCTAAACATACTGATTTGTCTGCGTCTCTAAATATCCATAATCTCTAACAAGTCAACCTCTACGAGTTGGGAAGAATGACAGAGACTATCTCTGCGTCTCTAACCTTTATGTGTGTAAAGCCATTCTCCTCTAACTGTCTGCGTCTCTAACCGCTCTACTGCCTTTACGTCTCTAACCATCGATTCAGGCTAAGTGACTGTTCCCAGCAGCAATAGCTCCAAGAAGCTCCTAGGTTGATGATGTATCGAAGAGGAGCAGCCACGGTCAAGTCATCAGACCTTCCTCAGAACCCTCGAAATCCCCAATCCAAAACAAGCTCTGCCACAAAATATTTACTAACCACACAACAACAGGTAACGACAACGGACTGAGATTATTGATCATCGGATGCAAGCTCACAGTGGACTTTTTGGAGACGAAATAACTTAAAGAAGCGGAAGGCAGCGTTAATCCTGGCGACGGGGCTTCCTCTTGGTGACGGCGGGCGAGGCCTTAGGACTCTTCTTGGTGGCGGGGACGACCTCGACGGTCTCCTCCGGGACGACTTCCTCCTCCTCCTTCTCTTCTTCCTCCTCAACTTCCTCTTCCTTCTCTTCCTCCTCAACCGGGGCGGCTTCTCCCTCGTCATCCTGAAAGTAGGTAATGAATATTGAGGCAATGATTCCAAAACCACCTCGATATCGCGCATGGCCTGGGAGGTCTTCTTGGTGGTGGGAGTGGGCGGGTTGCTCTTCTTCTCCGGCTCCGGGTCGCCGGCGATCACCTCCTCTCCCTCCTCGTCGACCAGGTTGGGGATCTAATTGACCTTAGTTAATCGGAATAAGGGGAAAGATACCTTATCGTCGTCGCGGAAGGAGTCGTACTTCTTCTTGGGGAGGGCTTCGGTGGCGTTCGACTTCCTGCCGAAGCAGCAGACTCCGAGGAGGATGACGGGGATCAGAACGCAGAGGACGTAGACGGCCCACAGCCACGGGCGCTCCTAAAATAACACATTTTAATAACAAATCAATTAACCATGAGAAGATAGAGCAGTAATCTGAGAACGTACGTTGGCGGCGTCGACGACAGCCTGGAAGATTCCGGCTCCTTGTCCGTGGCTAGCGGCCAGACGGGCCTCCTCAGCCTTGCGGACCTCGAAAGTCTCCTGAGCAGCCTCGATGGCGATTTCGACATCGTCAGTGATCAGCACATTGTCTAAAAGTGATTCTGAAGGCTAAAATCAAGATTTCGTACCGAAAATGATGTTCTTGCTCATGGTCCAGAGCTCGATTCCAATGGCCGAAATTGGCTCCAATCCACCGAAGGCCGTGGGTTCGAAGAAGTTGGGGTTTTCGATCTGGCGAGGAGCCCATACTCCCTTGTAGTTGGGGTTAGCGATCTTGGGACGGATCCATTTGCCCTGAAATTAGCGTTTAAAACTTGATTTTGAGGCGTAAAGAAAAGATAGAATTTGAATAAAGCCTTTGAAATCTACCTTGTAGAGAGGGTTGGCGATCTCAGGCCTCTTCCAGGTGCCGCAGCCGCTGTGTCCCTTGCAGGCGGGGTTGTCGATCATGGGCGGTTCCCATTCTCCGTCCATATCCACATCCCAATCGGCGGGCTTGGTGGCCTCCGGGTCGGAGATGAGCTCGTTCTCCTCCTCGAGCCAATCGGCAGGCATCTGGGCGCTTTCGTCGACGACCGTCTTGGGCTGGCTCTCATCCCAGTCTTCGGGCTTGACGGCGCTCTCGTCGTCAATCTCGGACCTGTCATCCCAATCGGAAGGCTTCTTGTCATCCGGATCGGCGATCTCCTTAGGAGGCTGGAGAGAAGGGGAAAGATCCTGAAGCTAACAATGAAGCAAATTCGTGGTGGGACCCAACTACCGTGAGCATGTTTCCGGAGAAGAGGTTCCTCTGATCGACACTGACGGAGTAGGCTCCATCGCTCTTCACAATGAGCGTGTAAAGGTGAGTCTTGTGGTCATCCCAGAGGGCAGAGTCGATGGAAGAAGGCTGCTTAGCATGGTATTCCTGAATCAATCAATAAATCCCTAAAACAGAGTAATTAGCTTACAGCAACGGATCCATTCTTGGGGTTCTTGTAGCGGAAGATGAGGTGGACCTTGCCGGAGGGACTGCACTTATCCGGACCGAACATGATGGTGTAGGCGGTCTTGTCCTGGAACGAAGCCAGGTCCTTTTCAGCGCCGGCGCTCAGAAGCTTAAGGTAGCCTCCTCCACATTCCTGGCCCTCTTCGAAGGTCACTTCGTACCTGAAAAGATAATGTTCAATTAAAACTAAATTAATTTGAATTTAAAGTCGATATAAGACGCACTGAACGACGAGGGGCTTCTCCTCGAAGGTGAAGGGCTTGGCAAGTTTGGCGGCGATGGCGTGGTGGCGGGCCTTGGTGGCCACGATGAGACCGAAATCGTCCTCGATGGAGACCTCGCTAGGAGTGTTGATCTCCCATTCACCTGGAATTATTGATTTAACATTGATTTTTAAAGTAAAGTAAAAATAAATTTAAATACTTTAAGGCCTTACCGTTGTATTTGGCGATCTCCACATCGACGTCGTCCTTCTTGGCCGTGCTCTTCACCCACTTCTTGCCGATGCCGTCCTTCGAGGGGAAGTAGTCGAAAAAGTGGGTTTTCTTCGCCGAGACCTTGGGGATTGTAAACTTGGCCGGAACGAAGACCTCCTAAAATTCAAATTATATAGTAAAATAGAAAGGGGATACCTCAGATTCGGTCTCTTCGGGTGTCACTTCTCCATCCTCGCAGTGAACGGCTGAGAAGCCAATGATCGCCGCGACGGCGACCCACCAGAACCTCATACTGAAAATGATGACATTAGAAAAAACAAATCAAAATGAAAGAAAACACCAAGAATTATCAAGAAACTGAATGACGAAATGAGCAATAGCAATGGCAGTCAGGAAATGGGCCTAAAAATTTGGGAAAGAACAAACTACAAATGCGATCCAAGATGCGGTACAAACTACAACTGGCTGGAATTGCATCACCTACGAATAATCGATATTTTAAAGTCGCGATGGGACCTTCAATAAGCGACAGTCCTTTAATCGATCGTGATGAAACCTGACAACCTTAGACCTTTAAAAAGTAATCTAAAACAAATTACAGAGAGCTAACTTAACTGAACAATTGTCGCCGTTTAAAGGACCGTTTTTCGAAAACATTCACGCTAAGTCTTCACCACCGAGCGGTGGGGTCCTCATTCTCTCCGCCGACTAGCTGAATCCGGTCCCAGAACCTCGTCAAGGAGGGACCGTCATCGACACAACTCCCTGTTGCTGTGAGGAATCGACTACCGAAGCGCTTTCGATCAACGTCTGCCTACACAAGAAGCACTGGGATCCGCCGGCGAGAGCAACACCACCCGCTCAAGATCTCTACGGATCCAGCCGTGATTCGGAATAAATATTTGTATTTGTATTTGTTTTCGAAACTGGTTGTGCAGCGAAATTTAAACAAAATTCTGAATGATCGATACAGGTATACTGTATTTCACAATTTGGCTGTCGTTCAGCTCATAGTCCTTTAACATGTCACTTAGCTCACGCAGTCCTTAAAAATTATACAAATTGTACTCTGTACTCGTCGTAGATCAGAGGTAGGCCTCGTAGTTCACATGCAAAGGACTGTCTGGTCTGGTCCCGTAACGAAATAGAATGCAGTGTGGGCACATGATGCTGCAAACACGACGCAGACGCTGTATTGAAACCTTTAAAACCTAATTAATAATGTTTCTCCCTGCAAAACAGGGTTACGAAAGAGTGAGATGGTCCTGCAACGAAGTCAGTCTAGTTCACAGTTCTTTAACGTGCTACTTAACTTAGACAGTCCTTTAAAATGGTACAAATTGTGACACTCTCACCGTAGATTAGTAGGCATTGGAGTATGCACTTACAGGTCAACCTGGTCGGGTCCCGGAACGAAACAGATTATGCAACGTAGGCGCACGATTTTGCAACTGTGGCGCAGACGCGGTGTTCGCGAAAGGAATCTTTGAATTTTGAAATCGAATATTCATTAAAAATTAAAATGCTTAATTTAACTACTTTTGATTGCAAAACCGTTGGCAGCTAATAAAAAGGCTTCGACTGCCTTGAATCGTGAAGCTTGAAATGCCAAGAAGCGGGGAAAAGTTCAGTTCCGGAACAGTCCTTTAAGACGAACGCGACGGAGCCCGCCACAAAAGGGTGAATGATCAATGTGCGGCAGCCGCTATAGCAGCAGGAGAGAGGGCTGTAGTACGTGTGGCCGCGTTCGCATGCTAATTACGCATGAGAGTGCCTGGTAACCACTGGAAATCGAAGGGCAACGGGACACCAATTTTGACATGGGATAGAGCCAGTTCTCTAAAACCACGATCTCTGGAAGCGTGTATTCCAGATAAAGGATAAATGATAACAGAAATCGTTGATAAGCAACGATAAGTCTGCAAATCCGTTTTTTTAAACCGCAAATCTCCTACATTAATAAAAAATGACCTATTTTCTTATATATTTAATTAAAAATAAGTATATTTTGACGATTTAAACTTAAATAGGGATGATATCATTGATAAACAAGGTGATAAGTGGGCAAATACAGTTTTTAAACTTGAAATAAGGGGTTTTCCCACAAAAATACATAATAGAACAGCAAAATGGCATATTTACTTGACATTTAACTTTAAAATAGGTAAATCGAGTTAATTTAAAGTATAAATATCAAAGACAATAGCGGCTGCAAACGAAGAAAGTGAGAAAAAACTGCTGCAACTGACTGAATGATGACAGAGAGGAAATGCCACGCCCACAATTTGAATGGGAGGAAATCGCTTCGGGACCCTTTAATATGATAATTTATCGGCCCTGAACTGTTTCTTTTTAAATTTCGTGACGAATAAATTTGAAACGCAAAAGAAACGTAAACTTCAATCAGCTCGTGGTGTCTGCAAACAGCGCACAGAATTTTGCAAGCAGGGGACATATTCTACTAAATAACGGTTAAAATTTTGTAGTTTGACGTTTTAAACGACATATTTTAAATAAATGACTGCATTTATTTTTTAAATAAATTATAAATTATCCGGCTTTATTCAGCATAAGGCCGCTTTTTGCGGCTTCAGGCCGCTTTCAACCGCTTTTTTGGCAACCAAAGGCCGTAGTTTCAAGCCTAAGGCCTCATTTTCAAGCCTAATACCGCGTAAATCGTTCCAATATTACGCTGTTATTGAGAAAATGGTAATAAAAATGATTAAAAATACAAGAAAAATAAAATTTAAAATAAAAAAGAAGAAAATGTGTTAAAGATAATACCAAGTCGGTAAAACGGTTCAAGTACAAGATGGATGGATCAAGTGTTTATTCATTTTTATGGGATTTCGTGGAAAATCGACAAAACAAATCGAAGACCAACTAGACAAAGATAACAACGAGGATAACTCCAGAATAGCACAGGTTTAAATAAAACAATTCCAAACTGGAAAGTGGCGAAAAACCACGGGAAAGGCCATCGAATCAGCTACCATCTAGGCTAAATGCGGAGATTATTATGCTATCTACGAATAGAAGCTAAAATAGAAATAAAATAGCTAGGAATAAAATGAAAGTGGAGGGTAAAACGGGGGACTAATTAGAGACACTGGGTCAATTGGACAGAGACTAATTAGGAATACAGGAGACACAACGAAGACACAACACGTAAGGAGCAGCAGAGGAGAGAAGGAGGAATACAACCACCACGAGGACACCCGACTATCGAACCCTATATTCTTGGCTAGCTCATTAGACTACAACGGGAGAGAGGAGGACTAGTGGCGAGGAACCACCGAGGAGCTTGCGGTGAGGTCACGGAACGCAGAGTCGATGCACCTGAAACAGTGGAATTTAAAGCATTCAACCTTTTTTCAGCCTCAGGCCGCTTTTCTTCAGCCTAAAGCCGCTTTTTTCCAGTCTGAGTCGCTTTCAAACACTGTTAATGGTCTGAGGCCGCTTTCCACTGCTTTTTCCAGCCACAGGCCGCTTATAGCCGTTCTTTAGCTTCATTCCGCTTTTAACAACTTTTCAAACCTCAGGCCGCTTCAATCGTGTTTTCCAGTCTAAGGCCGCTTTACTCAAGTCTAAGACAGTTTTTCTTCAGTCTAAAGTCGCTTTTCCACACCAAATATAGTTTTCAACAACTTTTTTAACACCAGGCCGATTTTGACCTTTTTCAGCCTCAGCCCGCCTTCAACAACTTTCCAGCCTAAGGCCGCGTTTTCCAGCATTAGGCCGCTTTCAGCAACTTTTCCAGACTGCTTTAAACCGCTTTTCCAGCCTAAAGCCGCTTGAACCGCTTTTCCAGCCTAAGGCCGCTTGAACAGCTTTTTGACAACCAAAGGCCGCCTGGACCGCTTCTTGATAACCAAAGGCCGCTCTGACCTTAAAAACAAACCTCTTCAAGTCCCCATATGACACAATGATGAGATTGTCGCCGTCGCGCGAGACCAGCTCGATCTTCTCGGGCACACCCGCATCCAACTTGTTCAGACACTGCACTATGTGGGCCATGTCCAGCCACGGCTTTCCGTTCTCCATCACCTAAATACCTTAGTTTTAGGGAACTTAGGGTCTTAAAGGACTTGGAGCCTTGAATATTAAAGCTTAAATCTTACCTGATGGAAGATGTAATCACGGAAGAGCTTGATCAGGAACCGTTCCCCGGTTTCAGCCCAGCCGGGGTCCATGTTATGCCTAAATTAAGGGATTTTCTTCGATTTTCATGGGAAAAATGAAAAATTAGTAATAATTCAATTTTCGTTGGAAAAACTAGTTTTTCAATGAAACTCACTCAGGCCTCTCGACGATGGTGTTCAGTTTGCAGAGCAGCCGAAGGATACGGCCATTCTCACATTCCTAAATAAAAAACATTGGAGTGGTCCGTCAATAAAAATTAAAACATTGGAATAATGCGTACCTTGCTCAGTTCGTTTTCGAGGGTGTCGCAGCGGTGTTGGCAGCTCTCCAGCTGGTTGTAGAAACGGGCGCCTATCATCGGCATGATGTCGGCGATGGACTTGACTTTGGGGGGATTGGGGGGAGAGAGGAGATACCTGCAAGAATTAGAATTGAGGAAGAGAAAGAAAGAGGGAACAACTGAAAGCGGCCTGAGGTTAGAAAAGCGGTCTGAGGCTGTCTGAAGCGGTTGAAGGCGGGCTGAGGCTAGAAAACCCGATCCAAGCGGTTCAAGGGGTCTCAGTCTGTAAAAAGCGGGCTAAAGCGGCCTTAGGCTAGGAAAGCTGTTAAAAAGCGCCCTGAGCAAGCCGGTTAAAAGCCGCTTGCAGCTGTAAAAAGCGGCCTGAGGCTGTTAAAAGAGGATGAAGGCGGCATAGACTTTAAAAAAGGTTCAAACGGCTTGAGGTTATTATAAAAAGCTTTATATTAAGGTTAACAAGCGGTTAAAGACGGCCTGGGGTTATAAAAAGCGGGTCAGGCGGCCTGAGGATGAAAAAGCGGCCTGGGGTTGTAATATGCGGCCTGAGGCAATAAAAAGTGACTGAAAGCGGTCTGAGGTTTAAAAACTGCCGAAAAGCTGTTTAAGCGGCCCTGAGGATGTACAAATGCGGTTCAAGCGGCCTGAGGCTGCCAAGGGCGGCTTATAAAAATGAGAGAAATCCACTGACATAATGAGATTCTTCATATCGGAGCTGTAATGAGAGCTCATGTACTGCATGCTCTGCTGCAGAAGATCCCTCCTAGCGGCAAAGGCGTTCCCAGTGGCCAAAGCCAAAAGAACCCGTCCGAATGAGTACATATCCTCGTTCTGAATGTATAAATTATGAAAAATACTTTTAAAATCATATAAAAATAAATTTTTAATTTTATTTTTAAGAGAAAATTTTAAAATAAAAATTCAAAATAAAACTAACCTGTAGAATGGAGATCTGTTGATTGTCGGGGGAGAGGAGGTCCGCCTGGCCGCAGCTTCCCAGCATCAACTTAACATCACCCTCCACCTTTTTGGCTTTAGAAACTGTCCCACAATGCCAATCGGTCATTTCGGGGGGATTTTCTTAAGGAACATGGCTCACCTTTCCCTTGCCGTAGACGAGAATCTTGGACAATTCCACGCATCGCGCCGCGAGGCCGTTCGAGTGGATGGCGCGGAGGGCAGCGGAGAGCTGGATGACGTAGCTCCACATAACGGTCTCCGACACGCCGGCTCCCAGGGAAGTGGGCGAGTGGGGACTGGACATTTTGGCCCCGGCTGGAAGAGAAAGGGATTAGATTAGTGGCGATGTCACCAAGATCCATTAAAAGCGGCTTTAGGTCACCAGAATCCTCATGAATCGACAACAGACTTTTAAAAAGCGGGCTTAGCCTGGAAAAGGCGGTTGAAAGCGGCCTGAGGCCTCCAAAGACAATTAAAGGCGGCCTAAAGCTGGAAAAGCTATTGATAGCGGCCTTAGGCTAAAAAGAACGGTTGAAAGCGGCTTGAGGCTGAAAAAACGGTTAAAAGCGGCCTGAGATTCTTAGGCTGAACAAATGCGGGTAAACGCGGCCTGAGGTTCCAAAAAGCGGCCTTAGGCTGGAAAAGCGGCCTTGGGCTGGCAAAAACCGCTTTAGGCTGCAAAAAGCGACTCCACACTTAAAAGCGGGGTTCGGCTAGAAAATGCAACTTTAGCCTTCAAAAAAGCGGTCTGAGGCTGCGACAAAGCGGCCTGAGACTGGAAAAAGCGGTTAAAAGCGGCCTGAGGCTGCCATAGAAGGCCGGTTCTCTTGAGACTCACTGATTCCGTCGACGAAGGCACTGCCCTGCATCCTTCCAAAGTGCCTGGTTTTCAAGCTATCCGCCAGAGGGAAGTAGTCGTAAACGAAGATCAAAGCTAAACATTCTCCATAACCAATGAATTGGTTCAACCCACAGCTGTCTCCAAATGCCCTCGTGTGGGGGATGATCTCCCTCAGCTGGACGAGATGTGCGTTCGAGAGCTTCTTCCAACTCTCCAACGGCTGCAGCAACTTCGGGTTAGAGAGACGGAAATCTAGAAAAGGTGTGAGAAACGTGAACAAAAACATAAAATAAGCGGCCTTAGGGTGCCCAGGATATTTTGAAGCGGCCGTAGGCTTCCAGGAATGATTTAAAGCGCCCCGAGGTTGGAAAGCGGCCTGAGGTCACCGGAAAAAGCGGAAAGCGGCCTGAGGCTACCGGGAAAAGCGGAAAGCGGCCTGAGGTCGCCGGAAAAAGCGGAAAGCGGCCTGAGGCTACCGGGAAAAGCGGAAAGCGGCCTGAGGTCGCCGGAAAAAGCGGAAAGCGATCCGAGCCTGCCACCTGACGAAACTTACTGTGGATTCTCCGGATGCAATAGGGCACCCCGTCGCGTACGGAATGGGCCCGGTAGACGGTGCTACTGCTGTGTTGGTTGGTGTTCTCCAGCGGGACCAACGTGTTCAGATGCTCCACCTAAGAGGAAATTAGAATATTGCAGTAAGAAATGGTTACCTGTTGAGGAAGATCGGGGTAAACGCTGGGATCCGCCCTACATTCCATAGACAACTGACGATTGATGAGTTCCTAGAAGGGGAGAGATTAATGAAATTTTAATAGCTTCAAAAGATTTTTTTTAAGTTTAAAAGAATTTTTTGCCAGTTTAAAAAAAATGGTTAATCATTTACATTTCATCATTTGAAAAACCAATTTGAATTATAAAGATTTATACCTGAAATTACCCACAAAAAATTACTAAAATCCAATAATCGATATGAAAAAAGGAAGAAAATACTGATCACTGCCATAATTTAAAGAAAAAAAAGTTTTATGGGTGCAATATGCAAATTTTTGCGCAAAAGTCCTTTAAAACACACAAAAAATGATTTTGAAAGATGATTTTCGAGAAAAACCTACCACTCTGAGTTCGGGAGTGATGAACTGCGCCATACCGTTCCCGATGGCTCCCTTGGGCCGGAACTTCCCGATATGGGGCAGAGGTCCCTGGTACGAGTAACAGCCATTAGTTTGCTGAAAACAAATCAATTCTATCAAAAAGTTCGTAAAATGGTCCCACCACGATTGTATGACTAGGATCCGTGGGTTCGGTCATCGGCTCACTGACCATCGAAGACGAGGCGGTGGAGTCGTTCTGGTAGAAATAGGTGGTTCCACCCTGCATCTCCTGGAAATTCTATTTCAAAATTGGAAAATCAGGTGGGATTTTACCTGTTGGTAGGCAGCTTTGGCAGCAGCATCCGCGGTGAGACCATTGGCTGAAAAATGGAAATAAATTAAATAAAAAAGGTTAAAAAAAAAAAGGTTTAAAAATTTGAATTTTATAGCCAAACTTCATAAAATCTGAGCTACTGCTATCTACCGTAGGATATCGTAGCATTTGTCATTAGATTACTGTAGTAAATCGAAAAATAGCCATCAGCTGCAGATTTAGTCCTTTAACTAAAAGGGCTTTCTTGCCACCAAATAGTCCTTTAATCGTCTGGGGAGAAATAAAAATAAAAAGGCCATAAAAATCAATGTTTGACAAAAACGGTTTGAAACCACCTTGTGAGGCGCTATTGGACTTAAAATGACCCTAAAAAGTAGTATTTAGGGGGTGCTATATGCAAATTTTTGGTGCTATTTTGCATAATGAGAAAAATAACAACAGTTTCATTGAACATTAAGGGGTAGCTAAAAGAATAACCAATTTACACTTTTAAAAAATACTCGAAAAATCATTTTAAACCAGTTTTTGGTATAAAAAATTATAAAATATTGATCACAGGAACAATTCTTCCGAAATTCAAAGAAAACAACTTTTATGGGTGCAACATGCTAATTTTTGAACAGCAAGTCCAAAATCTCTCTCTATTTTCCGCCATCTGACTGTCCTATTTAAGCCCAGACTTCAGACGAATTCTGTCGTGACCTCCATTCCGAGCCCTTTGACCTACCGTAGGGCCGCTGATAGGAGGGGGAAGGTGCCGCGGAGGGGTGCGCATCAGTCACCGCCAACTTGGCAAACGAAGGGATGAAACTAGGTACATTAACATTCATCATAGTAGTACTTGATCCTAGAAAAAGGAAAATCAATATTTTTTTTTATTTTAAAAAAATTTAAAAAATAAAATTTGACGTACCGGCGCGGGCGGCGGAGGCTCCCATGTACTTGGCCAAGCGGGATCCTTTCGGGGCTCCGGACTCCGTTCCGAAATTGTCTAACGTGTGCATTCTGAAAAGAACAATTAGGTTATTGCACTTAGAATGATTTTTTTTTCAAAAATGAAAAAAATCTTTAAAAATTAAAAAAGCCACATTTTCTGCCACAAAATGGGGGATAATCGATTTTCTGGCGGGGAAAACCTGCCAAAATGGGGTGGAAGCGACCTCGTGGAATTAATTGCGCTTTGGTTGGTTTCTTTTATTCTCTCGCTTGAGGTTGGCTAAAGGGTCGGGACTCATCGATTCGAGATACGGTAGCCGCAGAGCGCACTATCCCCCGCCGCTTTCGAATTCGAATTTTTTGACACACCACTCCTAATTTTTCATTTTATTGTATTTTCCATTCGTTTAAATATAATGTAATCCTCCTGTAACACAAATATATTTAAAAATTACATTTTTTAACGGTGAAAAAATTGAATAAGCTAAAGGCTTCGAATTTTTGGCACACCACTCCAATTTTCTATATTTTTTGTATTTTATATTCTTTTAAATATAATTTAACTCTTTTGTAACATACATACATTTAAAAATCCCATTTTAAACAATCAAAAATTAAATAAGCGGTAATCTGAAGAAATCCACTTTTTGCCACACCACTCCTAATCGTATTTGTATTTTACATTCGTTTAAATATAATTTAATTCGTTTGTTGCACAAATATATTAATTAAAATTTTAAAGTTTTCTATTTTAAACGGGGGAAAGGATGAATTAAGCGGTGAACTGAAGAAATCGAATTTTTTGACACACCACTCCTAAATATTGTTTAATCCTTATTTTGTAAAATATTTTGTAAACAAATTTTTAAGTGGTAACTGGGAGAAAAATGGAAAATTTTGAACTTTTTGCACAAAAATTGAGTTTGAATTTTATATTTAATTTTAATATAATTTAATCATTTTGTATCAGCTATTTTCAAAATCACATTTTAAAATATTAAAAAAAAATTTATTAATCGATGATTTCAAGACTTTTGCTTGTAATTTTAGCTGCTAACTCCTAATTTTCTATTTAAATGTATTTTTGGATTAATTTTTTTTAAAATATTTTGTAACACAAATCTATTTAAAACAAACCCTTTAATTGCGAAAAAATGATCTGGGTCTATCCTTTCTCAGGCAAACAAAGAAAGTCATTTCACTGATAAGTTATCACGTGAAGCGACTCGTGAGAATTCCGGTTACGCGTAAAAATGACAGCCCACAAAAAGGAAAAATTCTGGACTAGTTTTTGGGCAAAAATTTGCATATTGCACCAATAAAACTTGGATTTTTCTTTAATTCGTCTGTAATCAACCATTATGAAGAAGCCTTTAAATAAACTTTTTGTTGCAATCAAATTCATGGGATAATTAGACCTTTTATTTTGTTTGCCACTTTTGGCAACCAAAGGCCGCTTGACCTGCTTTTTGGCATTTGAAAGCCGCTTTTTGGCAACCAAAGGCAGCATCATCTGCTTTTGGCAATGAAAACCCGCTTTTTGCCAATTAATGGCGCTTTTGGTAATTAAAAGCCGCTTTTGGCAATTAAAAACCGCTGTTTTCAACCATAGGCCGCTTGATCTGCTACTGCAGCTGAGGAACAGTCCTTTAAATATTATTTTTTGTCATTAGAGCAGATTTCCTGCCGTAAACCCACTCATTGTCGCCATCCGGTCCCTCCTCCTGCATCGGCGGCTGCTCCTGAATCCACTGCTGCGGTGGTGGCTGCATCATCTGAGGTCCACAAATCATCGGAGGTGGCACCGAAACAGGCGGCGGCGGCGGGTAGGACCACTGCGGGTACTAAAACATCCCATTTATTTTAATTAAGCATTTAATTAAATTTAGTTTTAATTAAATAAAACTAACCACTGGCATCGGAGGAGGTGGGAACATCGCAGGAGCCCCGGCCGGGCGGAGAATAACCATTGCCTGAGGATGCATCTGGGGCTGAACCATCGGTCCCAGCACCTCTTGCATGATGGGACTGGAGGGATTGAAGGGCCCGTAGGGTCCGTTGGCGTAAGGGTTCGGATAAGCCATGTTCCTGAAAAACGAAGATTTTTTGCGAGAAAAACTGCTAAAACACAAATAAGACATTTTTCCTGCACAAACGGCAAACCCAGATATTTTAACGTGATATTCCCTATTTTAAACAATTTCAAGCCTTTAGAAACATAAACAATCGACTATATTACCTCAAAATACAAAATTTAAGTAATTTTAATTCAAACTTCCGGAAAAAATCCCGAATTTTAAATTTACCGCCCTTTAAACATTTCGCATCGGAGCACACTTCTGTAAGTTACAGTAAGATTTTTTAAGCTTAAACTAGTTTGTTTTGATTTTTCTTGAAGCCGATGTATTTTTCTCTTATTTTATTTTAAGCTTTATGCATAATTATGGAGACGTTAAATAAGCCAAAACTCAAAAAATAAGCATTTTGTTGATTTTAACGATTTTAAGGAGTTCTCTTTAAAAGCTTTAAAATTATCAAACAAGAGACAAAATAGGCCCCAAAAATGAATTCACGAAAAGGTGAAAATAACCCCATCCGAAGATGAAGGGGCGGAGCCAAAAATCCAGAATTTTGAATTTTCCCGCTTTAAAGTCATAGTTTGCCGTAGTTTGTATTTTGGAGTATTGATTTTTCATCTGTTTTTTTCCTAAAAGCTTCAATTTTCCCCGCTTTTTTCAGCTGCCTTTGTAAATCAGCTTTTTTTAAATAATACAAAGCTAACGGAAAATAAAATCATTGTAAAAAACGTGCCTTTGATGTTGTTTTCGTTTCAAACACATTTTTATCTTGAAAATCCTTTATTTGTCTTGTTTTCTCTTTGTTTTTGTTACAAAAAGTATGATTCTCTAATTTTTGACTTTCAGATGGCATCCACAGCTTCGAATCCGTCAACTCTTCTCCCGTTGGAACTCGTCGACAAATGCATCGGTTCGCGCATCTGGGTGATCATGAAGGGTGCGTTTTTACATTTAATATATACAAAATGTTTTAAGTAAAAAAATTTGTTTAAAAGCTAAATAAAATACTTTTGAATTTAATTGGTGCAATTCTCAGTCGTATAATTTGTTAATTAGACATTTAACCAACCGCTTGTTTTGGCGTAGTTTAGATGATCGAGCCTTTGCAATTTATTTGCTTTCTTTGCGTAGCATTTTCTCTAAAATCGATGCGTCGCTGGTTTACATTGATTTTCGACACAGGGTATCATCATTTCCTCTGTTAAAATGTATTTTTTTCAGGAGAAAAGGAGATTGTCGGTACGCTGACCGGATTCGACGACTACGTGAACATGGTGCTGGAGGATGTCGTGAGTTTATTCATACCGTACCCATTTAAAATGCCCAATTCAGGTTGAGTACGAGCAGACGGCCGAGGGAAAGAGGGTCACGAAACTGGACACCATCCTCCTCAACGGAAACCACATCACCATGCTCGTGCCCGGTGGAGAGGGCCCCGATGTCTGAGAGCCAGTTGTCTACAATAAATTCATTTTGCGGAAATTGTGTTATTTTTAAATTTATTGATTTAAAAAATCGATAGAATCGGCGGTTAGATGCGTTCACCTTGGTCGCCGTGGCCACAGCAGGGTTTTACATCGTTTACCGTGGTGTTGGGTCGTTCACTGTTGTTTTTAGGTCGTTCACTGTGGTTTTTAGGTCGTTCACTGTGGTTTTTAGGTCGTTCACTGTGGTTTTTAGGTCGTCCACTGTGGGTTTTGAAAAATTAAATCATTTTTTTTTTAAATATTTTAAATTGAAGTTGGAAACACAATTTTTCAGGCTGCGAAAAACTGGGCCCGGCCCCTTCGGACGTAAATTTTTTAACATTTTTTTAAATCTTTATCGTCATTGACTACGTTTGCGGTTTAACTTCACTGTGGCCGCCGTGGCCACAGCGGGCTTTTTAGGTCGTCCACTGTGGTTTTTAGATCGTTCACTGTGGTTTTTAGGTCGTTCACTGTGGTTTTTAGGTCGTTCACTGTGGTATTTAGATCGTTCACTGTGGTTTTAGGTCGTTCACTGTGGTTTTTAGGTCGTTCGTTCACTCTGGTATTTATTTAGGTCGTTCACTGTGGTTTTAGGTCGTCCACTGTGGTTTTTAGATCGTTCACTGTGGTTTTTAGGTCGTTCACTGTGGTTTTAGGTCGTTCACTGTGGTTTTTAGGTCGTTCACTGTGGTATTTAGATCGTTCACTGTGGTTTTAGGTCGTTCACTGTGGTTTTTAGGTCGTTCGTTCACTGGGGTATTTATTTAGGTCGTTCACTGTGGTTTTAGGTCGTTCACTGTGGTTTTAGGTCGTTCACTGTGGTTTTTAGGTCGTTCATTGTGGTTTTTAGGTCGTCCACTGTGGGTTTTAGGTCGTTCACTGTGGTATTTAGGTCGTTCATTGTGGTTTTAGGTCGTCCACTGTGGTTTTTAAATCGTTCACTGTAGTTTTTAGGTCGTTCACTGTGGTTTTTAGGTCGTTCACTGTGGTTTTTAGGTCGTTCACTGTGGTTTTTAGGTCGTTCACTGTGGTTTTTAGGTCGTTCACTGTGGTTTTTAGGTCGTCAACTTGGTTTTTAGGTCGTTCACTGTGGTTTTTAGGTCGTTCACTGTGGTTTTTAGGTCGTTCACTGTGGTTTTTAGGTCGTCAACTGTGGTTTTTAGGTCGTTCACTGTGGTTTTTAGGTCGTTCACTGTGGGTTTTGAAAAATTAAATCATTTTTTTTAAATATTTTAAATTGAAATTGGAAACACAATTTTTCAGGCCGCGAAAAACTGGGTCCGGCCCCTTGGGACGTAAATTTTTTAACATTTTATATCTTTATTCGTCATTGACTACGTTTGCGGTTTAACTTCACTGTGGCCGCCGTGGCCACAGCGGGCTTTTTAGGTCGTCCACCGTGACCTTTTCGATCCCAACCGCTACAGGTTGTCTTTATCCAAATATAAAATAGATAAATAATAAAATAGATTCTCTTCGAAGTAGAAATACTATAATGGTTTACTTATTAGTCTAGATTGAAAAATATATTTAAAAATATTTTAATTTGACGAGTTGTGAGTCGATAAATTTCTCACGTAGACATCTCAAAATTCCAATTTATTTAGGAAAAGGGGGTCAAACCTGCTGTTGCAATGTGCATGTCACTGTGCAAATGGATTCCCGCAGAGGTCGTGACAGCAAATAAAACGCCTAAACATCACAGGATAAAAAACTTGCTCATCTTTTCATATTCGCATTTTATTTGCTATGATTTATCTTGAGTGTGCCCGTGAGAGCCTTCATAAAAAGGGCCCACCCTTCTATTTTGAGCCCCCTCGGGGATGCCTGCACCTACCTGTAACCTTTGCAAAGAGGAATACGGTAAGTTGTTCAAAATAAGTACGGTCATATATATTTTATCCTTATATAACAAAACGCTATGGTGTGTGTGTGTGTGTGTGTGTGTGTGTGTGTGTGTGTGTGTGTGTGTGTGTTGGTTCAAAGGGTACAGCTGCGACAAGTTGGAGGAAGTGTTTCAATTTGTTCGCTTCGAACGACTGTTTATACACAACACTCGTGTTAAACAGAATCCTACGTTGATACGACACGCTTCGGTAAGTGAGTGAGTGCGTGAGTGAATGAATGAGTGCGTGAGTGATTGTGTGTACAAGTGTATTGAGTTTGTGTGTATGTGTGTGTGTGTGTGTGTGTACATGTGTGTGTAGGTGTGTGTGTGTGTGTATGTGTGTGTAGGTGTGTGTGTATGTGTGTGTGTATGTGTGTGTGTGTATGTGTGTGTGTGTGTGTGTGTGTGTGTGTGTGTGTGTGTGGTGGATCACCTCCGCAGTCATTTCCCGCGGGAAGAAGGGTGGGTGCGGTCGCAGGCCGTGCTCATGCAATTAGCGTAAATTCATGCTCATTTCTAAATAAATAACGACCGAATGCGGTTAGAAATAAGTGAAAATTTGATTATATTCGCGGCCGAAGGCCGCCCAGTTAAGAGGCCGAAGGCCGTCCGATAAAGCGGCCGAAGGCCGCCCAGTTAAGAGGCCAAAGGCCGTCCGATGAAGCGGCCGAAGGCCGCCCAGTTAAGAGGCCGAAGGCCGGCCAGTTGAGAGGCCGAAGGCCGTCCGATGAAGCGGTCGAAGGCCGGCCAGTTGAGAGGCCAAAGGCCGTCCGATGAAGCGGCCGAAGGCCGCCCAGTTGAGAGGCCGAAGGCCACCCAGTTAAGAGGCCATAGGCCGTCCGATGAAGCGGCCGAAGGCCCCCCGGTTAAGCGGCCGAAGGCCACCCAGTTAAGAGGCCGAAGGCCGTCCGATGAAGCGGCCGAAGGCCGCCCGGTTAAGAGGCCGTAGGCCGTCCGATGAAGCGGCCGAAGGCCGCCCGGTTAAGCGGCCGAAGGCCACCCAGTTAAGAGGCCGAAGGCCGTCCGATGAAGCGGCCGAAGGCCGACCAGTTGAGAGGCCAAAGGCCGTCCGATGAAGCGGCCGAAGGCCGCCCGGTTGAGAGGCCGAAGGCCGTCCGATGAAGCGGCCGAAGGCCACCCAGTTAAGAGGCCGTAGGCCGTCCGATGAAGCGGCCGAAGGCCGCCCGGTTAAGCGGCCGAAGGCCACCCAGTTAAGCGGCCGAAGGCCACCCAGTTAAGAGGCCGAAGGCCGTCCGATGAAGCGGCCGAAGGCCGCCCGGTTAAGAGGCCAAAGGCCGTCCGATGAAGCGGCCGAAGGCCGCCCAGTTGAGAGGCCGAAGGCCGTCCGATGAAGCGGCCGAAGGCCACCCAGTTAAGAGGCCGTAGGCCGTCCGATGAAGCGGCCGAAGGCCGCCCGGTTAAGCGGCCGAAGGCCACCCAGTTAAGAGGCCGAAGGCCGTCCGATGAAGCGGCCGAAGGCCGCCCGGTTAAGAGGCCGTAGGCTGTCCGATGACGCGGCCGAAGGCCGCCAAATTTATTAGCATACTTTCGGGTGCGAGACTAACCCATCCAGGAGGTAACGCGCCGTAGGCACGTTTACCGACTGGTAACAATTAAAAATTTCTTAGATGAGACACACCGTCGTCCTGTTTTTGGCAGCTGCAACCACACCTTCTGTAGTCCATGTGCTGAAAGTTTTCCAAATCGAAGATGTCTAAATTGCCATAGAGAGCTGGCTTTCATAGGATGTTCGACAGACATGGCTATGCTGAGGCAAGTACGACTTTGGAAGGCAAAGGGTAGGGCGATTCTGATGTAAATCTGGTATAATATAGTTTATCAGGACAAAAAGAAAATGATAATGGAACTGGAACTGGAACTGGAGAGGAACGGGATGATTCGAATATTGACGTAGATGAGCTTGCAGAAGAACTGGATCGAGTTCTTCGTGTAAGTGAGGCAAAGATGGAGAAAAGGGGAAAAAGAGACAGAGAGAGAGAGAGAGATAAAGATCTGTCAGATCCCAAAAACTACTTTCATTATCGTTTCTAGGACCCCCTGTTCCTCATATTGCTTCTGTCTATGTCAAACTTACGCACCACAGCCCCAGAAGTTGATGAACCCGATTCCACCTGTTCCTTCCGTTTCTTCCTCAAATGTGTCTTCCTCTTCCCCGTCGTAGTCCTTCCCCTTCTCGTCTTCATAGTCATCGCTGCCCCATTTGCTCTAATCTACTTCGCAACCGCCTGTTGCTTCAGTTTCACTTGCAAAAAGAAGGAAATCATTGAAATCCCAATGTGTATGTGCTTATGTTGTGGACCTTCTTCTGATGAAACCCAGATTGCATGATTTCTATCACAAATGACAATTAAGGCCTCATAAGTTATTCGATTTCATAGAAAAGAATCAACGTAACGAATTTTAACTATATTTAAATATAAATAATAAAACTTCACAGTAGTTTTACTAAATAATACCCGTTGCATTGATTAAGAGGTATAAATTGGGGAAGTAATCGGCTGCGTCGGACGGACGTTCACATGACCGCTCAGTCCCACTAGATTCATTATCTGAAAAATAAATTGTTTTGTTTATGTAATATTGTTAATTAGTATAGAAAGTATTATCATTTTCTCAATTTTACATGTTTCACAACTATTAATCGCAAATTGCAACGGGGTCGCGCGCGGCCACATAGATTACTGTACCCCAATATTTGACGGCCAAACTCAAATTTTACCATCTATTGATTGTTTTTGACCTACCTGCGCCTCAGTTATCGTAATTGGCGTCTTCAGAACTGTAAAATCGACACAAGTCGTGTATGGAGGTGTGGTAAGGGATCCTGTGTAACCGAAGAAGCTTTTATCAGCTAAAATTCAAATTTATTGATTATTATGTTTAAAATTATGTTTACCTGGCAACATGGCGTTGAAATCTATAGTTTGTAGTTGGGTTCCGGGAACTGATCCTCCATTGGGATCGGTTATCATTTGAAGAGCGGCGTCGATTTTGTTGTACTCGAGGTTTGCAGGACCAAGCTAATTGGAATTTTGTAGAGAGCGAGAGAGGGAAGGAGAGAGAGAAAAGAGAGAGAGAGGGGAGAAAGAAAGAGAGATTCTGACCTCTACAAACACTGCAACAACATGTACTCCTCCCATTTTTCCAAGAGCGTTTTCCAAAGATCCAAATGCCTGATTATAGAAAACCATATGAATCTAAAATTTCAAAGTTTGAAAAGAAGTTTCAAAGTATAAGTATAATTTTGAAAGCTAAAACTACCTCTGCTCGATGATGCATTCCGTCAACGGCATGTTCGGATCCATCGGTGGCAGTAGGAGAACCAACCCAGTGCATGTGAACATTTGAGGGTTTGTAAACAGCGGGCAGTAAATGTGGTTCCATCAAGGCTGAAGTTATGGTTTGTGTGTATAAACGTGTGTGAATGAGTGTGTGAATGTGTACGGGTGCATGTGTACGTGTGCATGTGTGTAGGTGTATTCGTTAACTCACTACTCGCAGGCCCAGGTTTAGACTTCACAGTCCATCCGTGTGAATCAGCCACCTAAAACCCCAGATCTCAAACTTTTCCCTCTTCCTCACCAGGATATCAGGATCCGTCATAACGTAATTGTACATGAATCCACCAGGATTATAAGCCGCGTTCCTTGTGGTTTGCGCCGAAATGATATCAATAGGTGATTGTTGGGAAAGACCTTCTGAATTCAACTTTGTTATTAGCTTTCACGAAAAGAGCCTACCGGTGCAAGTCAATGAAACAATTTTCTTCCCATTGTACATCCAACCGTTTGAAGAACAGGTTATAGGTCTGAATTGGATTAATCGCGTGTCTCTTATGAGAAATCTCTCGCAAAATGGGATTAGGGTCACATTTTGACCTCTCTCTCTCTCTCTCTCTCTCTCTCTCTCTCTCTCTCTCTCTCTCTCTCTCTCTCTTTCTCTCTTTCTCTCTCTCTCTCTGTTTTCTCTCTCTCTTCTCTCTCTTCTCTCTCTCTTCTCTCTCTCTCTTCTCTCTCTCTTCTCTCTCTCTCTGTTTTCTCTCTCTCTCTCTCTCTCTCTCCTCTCTCTCTCTCTCTCTCTCTCTCTCTCTCTCTCTCTCTCTCTCTCTCTCTTTCTCTCTTTCTCTCTCTCTGTTTTCTCTCTCTCTTCTCTCTCTTCTCTCTCTCTCTCTCTCTTCTCTCTCTCTCTCTCTCTCTCTCTTCTCTCTCTCTCTCTCTCTCTCTCTCTCTCTCTCTCTCTCTCTCTCTCTCTCTCTCTCTCTCTCTCTCTCTTCTCTCTCTCTTTCTCTCTATACTTACCCCAAATTAGATTTCAAAGCCTCAACCAACTCCCCAGTTTCTGTGAACATCCTCACAGCCGCTGGCTTTGGAGAAGCCGCACAAACAACGTTCAACTGAAACTACATTACCAAACTACAACTAGAATTGATTACCGCAAGACATCCTGCGACTCCAGAAGAAATGGTTACTGTAGTTACCACACATGTTTCACAACTATCCGCTCCATAGGGGCATTTGACAATGTTTGGATTACACTTTTGGCACGATGTGAGACCTGAAGTAAGTGTATGTGTGCGTATGTGAGTGAGTGAGTGAGTGAGTGAGTGAACATGTGAGGTAACAAACTCACCACTGTTATGTGTCCTTAGACATGCTTGAGAAAACAAAACAAGTTGAAATACGAGAAACAGCTGAAGCATGGTTCTGGAAACTCTTCCCTTCGAATGAAGTCATCTCTGCTTATAACCGCGAAGGTCCGGATTCTCAGACCCAAAGTCTGATTGGGGCGGCGCCCGCGAAAACTACCGGCGGAACGACGTCCAGCCGACGGAATTGGAAGTCTCATTCCGAACTCGCACCTCCGTATGATGGATGAGCAGAAGAAAACGGGTTATATTGGCTAGGTAAGGCGGGAGAAAAGGAGAGAGAGAGAGACAGAGAGAGAGACCATTGATCTCTGATTGGCAACACTTTTTCTTCCCATTTAGGGAGTCCAATTCTGCCCTTTGATTGTTCTCCTGTGTTTTCCCGACGGCAAATCCATCAAATCCAAAAACGCCGAAGCTGGATCTGAAAAGAACGAGACTCTATTCCACTAATCAACTTGACAAGCGCCCCGCCCACTGTTTTTACCCACGGATCTTTGAATTGCAACGGCTAAGTGCGTTTGCAGCGATTGAATTGCAACGGCTAAGTGCGTTTGCAGTTCAGTTTATTGGAAACGGTAAACGACTTTATTTTAAAGACTTTATTATATAAGATCAATTCAACAATTAAATAAAAAGCATTCACAGTTTGTGGATTTCAGAAGCCAGGATTTCAGTCATAGTCATGCTCATAGGCATAGTCACTATCATAAAAGTCTTCGTCATCTTCTTCTTCCTCAGTGTCCGATTCGTGAGCCCCATCTTTCCATATTTGGATTTTGTGGTAGAGCCGATTGAAGCTGAACTTAATGTTGAGATGACCTCCGATCCTTCTTTTGACTCTCCACTGGTCGAAAAAAGCAAGGTACTGCAATCGAAGTTCGGCATGCATTGTTTGAAGGTCTTCTAGATCTGCTTCTGTGGAGAACTGGCAGAATGTGATTTCGCGTTCACCCTTCTTCCATTGCTGAAAACATTAAAAACTCAATATTAAATTTCACAAATCTCACTTTCAGGAACTGAATTATTCCAGTTGTTGAGACTTGGCAACGTGTGATTTTCATATATTTGCTGGTCATTGTGAGGAACGTTTCGTCATCCATGTCTACAGAGGCTTCGACGACAAACTTGGGTATCTGAAGATGTGGGTTTAGACTTCACACACTCATTCACTCACTCAATCACCGCCGGTCTTGGCACTGTAACCCTCCTTCCCCTGTGCATTCTCTACAAAGTCACCCTCCATCTGCTGAAAAAGCAATGTCGCTGTGGCTTTGAAGACACCTCCACCTCCTCTTGCACTAAAACCACCCACTCGAAGACATCCAGCAAGGCAAGGAGTGTGGCCTCCCAACCAAGCCCCAAATCCGCCCTAACTGACAGCCCGATCCCTGGAAGCAAATTAGAATACACCCCAACTAAAGAAGAAGTAAAGGCAGAGAAGACTTCTGTCCTTCCATCTAATAAGGCGGACAATTCGGCCGACCGCATAATGCAACCAACACCTGTTCTGAACATGGACGATGGCTACGAAGCAATGGCGCCCACGAACGGAGGGGTACGGTAGAATTAGACCTTTAAGATTGAAAAAAAACTTCAGTTTGATCCGAAGACTGTGACGGAATATGACAACAACGAAGACACGAACCAGATGGATGCCTTGGTCACGCAGCAGGACCTCTCTCAGAAGACGCCCCTCACCCCGAGGCCTAGGATTTCCAGGGCTCCGTCGAAGGCCAGGACTCCTCTGAAGAGGGTCATGAGGACTGTCAAGACGAAGACGGAGGGAAGCCAGAAGAAATCGAGGAAGATGAGCAAGGAAAAGACGACGAAGGGAGGGATGGAGATGACTCAATAGGAGAAGAGGCAATCGATAGGGTTAATAAAACTAAAGTCTTGCGAATTGGGGATTTGAGAGAGAGAGAGCCTTATTTCCTTATTAAGGCCCTATTTCCTTAAGTCAAGAACGAGCATTCCTTATTAAGGACCTACTTCTTTAAGTATAGGACGAGAACTCCTTATTAAGTATGTCCTTAAGTCAAGGGTGAGAGTTCCTTATTAAGACCCTTTTTTCCTTTAGTAACGGGCGATAAATCCTTATTAAGGCTATATTTCCTTAAGTCAAGGGCTAGAATTCCTTATTAAGGCTATATTTAATTAAGTCAAGGGCTAGAATTCCTTATTAAGGCTATATTTCCTTAAGTCAAGGGCTAGAATTCCTTATTAAGGCCCTTCCTTCTTAAGCCAAGGGCGAGAATTCCTTATTAATTCCCTATTTTCTTAAGTCAAGGACGAGAATTCCTTATTAAGGCCCTATTTCCTTAAGTCAAGGGCTAGAATTCCTTATTAAGGCCTTACTTCCTTAAGCCTAGGGTGAGAGTTCCTTATTAAGGCCCTATTTTCAAAAATTCATTTTCAAACTGTTTTTCTTTCAATCCTCATTTGTGTTCTTAAGATCCCCAAGAAGATTTACGTTTTTAAGGTCGTTAAAGTCTTTGTTTCCTAACCAAAGATGACTTTTCAATCAAATTTTAGTTGTATGTCATTGTTTGAGCCTTATTTCCTCTCTTGCACTTATTTCCATTCTTTTATCTCACCGTTCTGACCTCTCTGCGTCTCTAACCAGATGTGTTCCTGCGTTCGTCTCTGCGTCTGCGTCTCTGCTTCTCTAAGTCTCTGATCTCTGCGTCTAGAAAAGGAGGCATGGAGATGACTGAGAATCGATTTTCTCCAAATCTTCAAAAGCAGTATTTTTGGCTTTGTTTCTGCAATGGCTTGTTTTAAACATGGCTTTTCCCCGCTTTTCTTTACTGTTATTTTCCAAAATCTTGCAAAAATACAATAGTTTACCGCATTATATTTTCTTTCTATTTCGTCCTTTCATTTTTTTTATCGATCATTTAGGAAATCGATCTCGAGAATGACATTCCCAGCCTCCAAACTGACTTCTAGTATGCTACTTCTGGTGCTTAAAAAAGTAAGTCGAGTTGGAGCATATGCACATACACACTTTCACACTCACATTATCATACAATCACACTCTTACTGTAATATTTCACACTCTCACACTCTCACACTCTCGCACTCTCAACACTCTCACTCACACAATCTCACTCTCACACTTTCACACGCATACACATAATGTCTTGTTTCTAGATGAAGCCCCGAACTATATGCCGTTTTCGTCAAGCTTCAAAAATTATAGACCATTTTGTTGAAGAAAACAGATTAAAAATCGGATGCCGTGACGATGTCGCTTGGATTCTGGTCATGAATATTCGAAAAGAGCAAAATGTAAGCATTTTACATTCTAAGTTTTCTAAAATTTATAATTCAGCCACAGTTTCAATTCTATGTTAGCCGAAAGGAAAATTTTTGCGTTTCGATGGATTCCCTTCACACTTTGCGTATGAAGAACTATCTTATCAAGAATCCAGTGGAGGAACTATCAGCTATACGATTTGATATCATTAAAGTGGCAAGTTAACTTTTTAAAATAAATATACTTTTATCGGTTTCCAGGCTATACGGACAAATGTATGTAAGGTAATAACAGGACAAGTGGATGCAGAATATCGGAGACAGGAACAAGCCGTCTTCATGGATTCAGTTATGCCCATTATTAAGAAAATGAGACCACAATGCAATTGGTTCAAAGGGTACAGCTGCGACAAGTTGGAGGAAGTGTTTCAATTTGTTCGCTTCGAACGACTGTTTATACACAACACTCGTGTTAAACAGAATCCTACGTTGATACGACACGCTTCGGTAAGTGAGTGAGTGCGTGAGTGAATGAATGAGTGCGTGAGTGATTGTGTGTACAAGTGTATTGAGTTTGTGTGTATGTGTGTGTGTGTGTGTGTACATGTGTGTGTAGGTGTGTGTGTGTGTGTGTATGTGTGTGTAGGTGTGTGTGTATGTGTGTGTGTATGTGTGTGTGTATGTGTGTGTGTGTGTGTGTGTGTGTGTGTGTGTGTGTGTGTGCGAGGACGGAAGGGACGGAGATGACTCAGTAGGAGAAGAGGCAAATCGATAGGGTTAATAAAACTAAAGTCTTGAGAATTGGGATTGGAGAGAGAGAGAGCCTTCTTTCCTTATTAAGGCCCTATGTCCTTTAGTCAAGGGCGATATTAAGGCCCTATTTCCTTAATCCAAGAGCGAAAATTCCTTATTAAAGGAGTAGTCCGGCACCTTTTCATTTCTCACGTTATTCTAATTTTTGGTCTCCATTTTCCATTGCTTGTCGGCGTTTGTCGACACTTTTGGCCAAAAACGGCCTGTTTGGAAGCACTTTTCTCGAAATCTGGCCATTTTGGTTTAAAATAAAGTAACGGTTATTGTTTTCAACGCCAAGGGGAACCTTTTGAGCCAAAAAAGTGGAAAGGTGAAAAAGGTGCCGGATTGACCCTTTAAGGCCTTTATTTCCTAAGTCTGCGTTCTTATTCCTTATTAAGGCCCTATTTCCTTAAGCCAAGGGCGAAAATTCCTGCTGTCGGCCGCTTTACCACTCTTACCCATAATCAAAATAAGGTATATTTTATTTAATTAAATGAAAACTGTAACAATAACATAAAAGGAAAGTGAAACGTTAAAAGAATTAAAAGAGTGAAAGAATGAGTGAGTGAGTGAGTGAGTGAGTGCGAGTGTGTGTGTATGCGGTAGTTAATGAGTAAGCGTATGCGCGTGAGTATGTGAACGTGTGAACGTGTGCATGTGAACGTGTGCGCGCGTGTTCTTGTACATGTATGTATTTTGTGCGCGCACGTGTGTGCGCGTGTATGCGCGTGTATGTGTTTTTGTGTGCGTGTGTTGTGTGTTTACGTGTGTGTGTATGTATGTTGTGTGAGTGCGCGCGCGTGTGAATGTGTGTTTCCGTGTGTGTGTGCGTGAGAGAGAATAAGTGAGAGGGTACCTTCTACAATAATCCATTTCTAGCGCTGCAAGGAACTGAAAATCCACTTTTTCGATGAAGAGCCCCCCTCCATGTGCCCCTACATAGGCAATAATTCTAATGTGGAAATTCGTTTTCAATATAAAATCGATGCTTTCCGGAAGATTGAAGAGTTTGTGCAGGTATTTGTTTTATTGGATATTTCAAATTCTTCGCTCCTATTCTACTTTTTCAGGAAGTCCGCGAAAATCCATCCCTGACGAAAAACTTGAAATTTTTAAGAATAGGGGTGTTTCAATACTTCAAAGAAGAGCCCTTCAGATTTCCTGGAGTTATTCAATTGTGGAGAGGAAATGCGCTTCAACCCTATAGAACGGTTTGTACTTTAATTGAAAATTTTATGAAATTTAATTTTTTTACTGAATTAAAATTTCAAACTTTTAGAACGAGATGACAACATTTGCGAAAACTGCAAGTGGAGACAGAACTGTTCTTCTGGTGTATTGCCACGTAAGAACTGAAAATTTCAACTGAAAAAGACAGTTTCAGCAGATAATTTATGTCTTTTTCGTGGAGAGCGGCAGTCGTGAAGAACTATTTGATTGTCTCTACGAATACATGTTCCGGATGATTCCTCACGATGGATCGGCGGTTTTTCAGAAGTTTTTAGAAGCGGAAAGTGATACCACTGCCTTTGATATTCTTCGCCGCAGTTATATCCAGAATCATCGATATCGATTGGATTATTGAAAAAAATAAACAAGTTGTTGTCTTGAAGTTTACGAGATAGAGATAGAGAGAGAGAGAGAGAGAGAGAGAGAGAGAGGTCAGAGATGCAGAATCGGACAGTAAGAATGACCAGAGAAGCAAAATTAGACTAAAATTCATGTCAGAGACGCAGAATCAGTGATAAGAGAGGTCAGAGACGCAGAATCCAACAACAAGGGATATTAGAGGCGCAGAGTCAGACTGAAATAAAGGTAAGAGACGCAGAAGACAGGGACAGAGAGAGAGAGAGACAGAGAGGGAGAGAGAGACAGGCAGAGAGAGCGAGAGAGCTAGAAAGCTAGAGAGAGAGGGAGAGAGAGACAAGCAGATAGAGATAGAGAGATAGACAGGCAGAGACAGAAACCTCCCTCTCCCATTGTGAAATTCCCCTATTACTCACCCCCACCCCCTTGTTACTCCCATTTCTCGTCGTACACAATGACTCATCCATCGGTGATTCATAGCTGCCGTTAAAAGCCGCGTCACCGCCCATTTTGCCATTCGCCCGCCGCTCTTCTCTCCTACCAGCCGCTGCGACTCATTGTACTAGGTAATCCTCACGTCGAATAAGAGAAGTGAGGTTTCTCAGTACAAAGAGACCTACGGCTAAGGATTTTTGTCCCTTTTCCTAAGATTTCAATCAATCCGAGAATCCTCTTATAATTCCTAACGTAAATCCCAGTAAGGGATCGTTTAAAAAAATAAACCGTCCCTTTGAGCTTTGACTGTCCAGTAATCAAATTTAAATAACTTTAAAGCTGGTTTTTAGGGAAAACGAACAATTTGGGGCTTTCATCTTTCTTTCATTTGGGAAGTAAACGACTCTAAGGCCTTAAAATAGAGCAGCTGAATTGCTAACGGCTCTAAGGCTTTAGATGTGGGGTAGATAAATTGCTAACGGCTCTGATACTTTATGATTAAGCAGGTGAATTGCTAAAGGAAAGAAATGAAAACTGAAATCGCAATACTAGGCTCCACATCTGAAGAATAATCGTTTTACCAATGGATTGTACTGCGTTTACGCCATAATTGTGAATGAAGATGCTATATTCAAATTGCCTTTAGCTTGTTTCAGATTTGCAGGGCTCAATTTCTCGAAACGCCGACTTCAGATTGCGAAATTGGGAGTGTCCTTCCAGCCCGACGCTATTTTATAGTCAATTTCCCATGGCGGGTCTGAGAAAGCAATCGGACAATTGAGAGAATTCGGAGACCACGTCGCGTCTGATTGGAATATGGGGCTAAAATGCGCATTTCTCCCTTTTAAAGGCCTGCCCTTAGGCTGCCAGAGGCCCTAAAACACCCTGAATCACCTAAAAACTTGGAAACATTCATTCATTCGGGTCAAAATCACAATCACCATCAACAACAACGTACAGGAACCGTATAAGGGGGAATCACTACTTGGTGCGGAAACGACGGAACAGCGGGTGGCGTTCGGTGATCGACTGCACTCTGGCCGACTTGCTCGTGTAGGACATGCCAGAGCCACCGGAGGCAGAAGCCATCGACGAATCGCGACGGGTGGCCTGGAAATCATGAATTTAGGGGATAGAAGCCGCTTTTTGGCAACCAAGGGCCACTTAATCTGCTTTTTTTGAATTAAAAGCCCCTTTTTTGCAACCAAAGGCCGCTTGACCTGCTTTTTTTTAAAAATAAAAGCCTCTTTTTGGCAATCAAAGGCCGCCTGACCTGTTTAAAAAAGCCGTTTTTGACATCCAAAGGCCGTCTGTTATGTTCACAAAGAACCCGCTGCTGGCAACCAAATGCCGCTTGATATGATTTTTTTTCGCAATTAAAACCCGCTGTTTGGCAACCAAAGGCCGCTGGACCTGCTTTTTTGAAATAAAAGCCGCTTGACCTGATTTTTTGAGATAAAAGCCGCTTTTTGGAAAGCAAGGCCGCTTGATCTCCTTTTTTCAATTAAAGACCGCTGTTTGCAACCAAAGGCCGCTTACTCGAATGGTTCCGTCGGCCATCTCCTCCTTGACGTCTTCTTCCTCTGCATCTGCGTCGGAAGCGGCCAGGACCAATTGCAGCAACTGCAGCTGGGACTCCTGAAACGTTTCCTTGGCTTCAGAAGTCTCCCAGCTTCAGGCTACCTTCGTCCCCAGCTCGAGATTCTCATTCTCCATGCCCGGAAGGCGATTGACCACTTTGTAGGCGTAACCCTGGTTCACCAAGAATCTAAATTCCTTGTGGTTGCAATATGCAAATAGGCCAAGATTACCTCTGTCGCTTCCTGGAGTATCCCATTTCTACCGTATCCTGGGAGACCAGGGAGTAGAAGAAGGCGTTGAAGGCATCGGAAGTGTGCTTCTTCGCTCTCAGAATGCGACCCAGCCGCTGGGCTTCCTGACGACGGGAGCCTCCTTGGGAGGAGACCTGGATGAGGACATTGGCCTCCGGCAAATCGAAGGAGGTATCGGCCACCTGGAATTAGATTTTAGCCATAAAAAGACGGGAAAAGCCCCACTTTTGAGACAAAGATGGTGTTGACACGTGGATTGTACTGGAAGTTCTGGAGGATCTTCATTCTTTCGCTCTGGGTGGTCTCTCCGTAGAGGAAGGGCTTGTTCATGTCTATGGCGTACTTCTTTAAGGCGAACACGTTGTCGGAGAAGACGATGATCTGAAATTAGAATATAGGACGAGAAAAATTGAAGGCGATTTGCATAAAGCAACAAGAACTAAAAGAAACCTTGTCATTCCTCCGCTCGTGGTATTTGATGAGGAATTGGCAGATTCGGAATTTGTTGGGGTTCATCACGGCCAGCAACAGACGACGGGCCATGGGGGCTCTGAAAAGAAGATCAGGCAAAATTATAATTATGCAAAGAGAAGAAGGCAAATAGTCAGAGAGAGAGAGAGAGAGAGAGAGAGAGAGAGAGAGAGGGAGAGAGAGAGGGAGAGAGAGAGAGAGAGAGAGAGAGAGAGAGAGAGAGAGAGAGAGACTTACTTGAGGTAGTAGGAGTAGAATTCGGCAGTCATGGGGCACCAGACTTCTGCGCACTGCACCTTGGCAATGTGCCCAGCCTTCTGCAGTTCCATCCAGTTGGCTTCGTAGATCTTGGGTCCTGAAGAGATTCCGTTAGCTCTGCCCACAAAACGGTGCACCAAAAGGCGAATGAGACTACCGTATACTAATCAAGATGTCGTTAAGGCCTACCGTCAGCCCCCTCCAATAAGGCTACGGTACACTTACAAATTAAGCTACCGTATATCCTAAATCTACGAATGAGGATACCGTATGCCCATAAATGAGACTACCGTAAACCTACCAATAAGACTACCGTATATCCACCGACGAT
The DNA here is from genome assembly GCA_022343465.1 of Oscheius sp. G VE-2021. NCBI lineage: Eukaryota > Metazoa > Nematoda > Chromadorea > Rhabditida > Rhabditidae > Oscheius > Oscheius sp. G VE-2021. The sequence continues at coordinate 1,719,233 of JAJQXH010000049.1, forward strand.
GCTACTGTACACGCGGGAATAAGGCACCCACATACCCATAAATGAGGCTACCGTATACCCACAATAAATCTACTGTATACTTCCAATAAGGCAACCGTAAGCCGCCAATAAGGGTACCGTATGCCCACCAATGTACCGTATACCCCCCAATCGAGGCTACCGAACCTACGAAAAGGCCACCGTACGTACTCTAAATCAGGCTACTGTATGCCCACCAATGCGGTTACCGTATACACAATCAGGCTACTGTATGCCCACCAATGCGGTTACCGTATACACACGATAGACCTACCGTATACCTGCCAATTAGACTACAGTATGGCTCAGGGATTAGGATACCGTCCACCTTTTAATAAGGCTATCGTATACCCACCAAGAAGACAACCTTATATTAACTACTGAAGCTACCGTATACCTAAGAATGAGTATTTCTATGCCAACAAATGAGGTTAACGTCTACATACTAATGAGGCTACCATATGCCATTCAATTAGACTACCGCATACTCGCCAAATAGGCTACCGTATACCTTACCGTATCCATATTAATGAGGATACCGTAAACCTATCAATGAGGCTACCATATCCACCAATAAGATTACCGTATACCCACCAATGAGGAAGTTGAGATCCGTGATTTTGTCGTCCTCTCTGACGAGCGTGGCGGTCAATCCGAGCTTGCAGTGAGACTGAACCAGCGTCAGAACCCTTCTGAACATCTTCGCCGGGATCGTATGTACCTCTAAATCGCAATATTCAAATTCCCCTATTGAAGGACCCACCGTCGAGGAGCAAAAGTCCCCACTCCTGGCTCTCGATGTACTTCATGGCCTCCTCGGCCGCCTGGGTACGCTTTCCCGCGAAAGCGACCATCGAATAGGTGCTGATGAACACAACCGGCTGAAATTAGCACATAAGGTGTTAAAATAGACCTTCAAAGGTACGTTTAAAGGTGGGAAAATGATTAAAAACAAAAAGTAATTACCCTATTGGCATCATTTCCGGAGGGAATGGGGTCCCTGGATTCTCGTGTGAAGCGGACCAACTGCTTGTCCTGGATGGTTGACCATAATTTGAATTGAGCCCTCCACTGCTCAACGGAGACGTTGGAGTTGGCCAGGCAGAGGCAGCGCTTGTTCACGGTGGTCACGGCTGTCACTCCGACCAGGGTTTTACCGGCACCACAGGGAAGCACGATTACTCCGGATCTGGAAAATAGGGGATAAATTGACCGATTTCTGCAGATTATGGCAACCTCAGGCCGCTTCTGCGAATTCTGACATTTCAGCCGCTTTGGGCATCTCCTGCCAACTTCAGGCCGCTTTCCGCTTTTTCTGGCAACATCAGGCCGCTTTCCACTTTTCTGGCAACCTCATGCCGCTTTCTGCCAATTCTGATGATGTCAGGCCGCCTTCTCCTTTCAGGTAACCTCAGACCGCGTTCCGCTTTTTCTGGTGACCTCAGGCCGCTTTCCGCTTTTTCTGGCGACCTCACGCCGCTTCTGCTTTTTCTGGCAAAGTCAGGCCGCTTTTCGCTTTTCTAAGGCAACCTCAGGCCGCTTTTTTTCGTATGGTGATAGTCTCAGGCCGCTTTTTTCATATTCTGGTAGTCTCAGGCCACTTTCTGCTTTTTCTGGCAACCTCAGGCCGCTTCCGCTTTTTATGCAAACCTCAGGCCGCTTTCCGCTTTTTACTGGTGACCTCAGGCCGCTTTCCGCTTTTTTCAGCCGACCCCAGGCCGCTTTCTGCTTTTTCTTGCAACCTCAGGCCGCTTTTCATCCGAGAGGACCTACCTAGCTCTGCTGTTTCCGAACATCTTCCTGAGACTCTTCTCCTGGTACGGTCTGAGGGTGGTCGACGGCTTCAGATCAATGCCCAGATTGGGGTTGAATGTGTCATTGCGGAAATCGTACTCGGCCAACAGGGGGTACTCCAACTCGATGCACCGCTTCTGCACAGTTTCTATCGTCTCCTGAAGCATATTTAATTCAAAATCAATCCTCGAATTCTAGAAACCTGCTTAATTTCGAATGTGAGCAGTTGAAGGTTCCTGATCTCCGCGTCGTCATCGTCATCTCCGTCCATTTTACCGTACAACTGATCGATATCGGCAGGGACTTCTTCTAAAACAAGAATATAAGCTCCGCCCATAAAAAGTTGGCTCCGCCCACAAAATTTGCCTCCTACAGTATCCACAACTACAGTAACCCACCGCTTGGTGCCGGTTTCTCCCCATTCGGCTCCTTCTCCTGCGTCTGCTGCGTGAATTTGATCTTCTCCGCCTGGGTGGGCTGAACGAATTTGATCTACGGAAGGCTCAATTGACCTACGAATGGGGTCTCCTCGACGGGCTTGTCTTCCAGAATACAGCTCTGGATCACCTTATCCTTCAGAAGCTTCTGGATGACATCCGAGTGGCGGGATTCGATGAAGTAGCGGTTGTGCTTCAGGACGAGCTTCACCTTACCGTAGCTTACGGTACACATCTGAAAAGAGGGAGGTGGGTTACGGTAGTTTTTTCAGAAAGGGGAATAGGTTACGGTAGTTTCTGGGGTAAACAACGGGCGAACCTTTATGAATTGGATGATTCCGGGTGGGAGGGAGCTCTTGCTCAGCCTTTCTAGGTATTCGATGATGTCACTGGTCTGGAGGCCGACGGAGACGGCGGCGTAGAGGGAGTAGGCAGTCAGCTGGTACTCGTGGATGTGCTCAGGACGACAGACAGGCTGAAACAGAGAGATTAGACGGAAAAAGGGGGGAGAATTAGGGAGTTAGACAGTTAGAGATGCAGAGTCAGACTGTTAGAGAAGCAGAGGGCAGTCAGACACACAGAGAGACATAGAGGACAAGTCAGGCTAGACAGTTAGAGACGCAGGGTCAGAGTCAAATAGTTCGAGACGCAGAGGACAGAGTCAGACAGTTAGAGACTAATGGGGACATAGTCAGACAGTTAGAGACGCAGAGGACAGCGTCAGATAGTTAGAGACGCAGAGGACAAGGTCACACAGTGAGAGAAAGAGAGGAGAGAGAGATAGAGAGGAGAGAGAGAAAGAGAGAGAGAGAGAGAGAGAGAGAGAGAGAGAGAGAGAGAGAGAGAGAGAGAAGTGCCTTACCTCAGATATGGCGATGAGGAAGTCACGCGCATGTTTGTAGACAGGACTGAAGGACTCGAGGAAAATGTGGCCGTCGGGGGCCACCCACAGCGGACGGGATGCGTAATCCGACTGAAATTTGAATTTTTGAGTTAAAAATGTGAGGAATTGTGGGTAAAGCGTCGTTTTAACGGCAACATCCAGCGAATTTTTTAATCAAAATATTGTGAAAATCGATTTGCTAGGGTAAGATTCAATCACCAACCTTAAGAGGCATGTCATTGCGATAGTCCTTGGCTCCGAATTCATCAGTTCTCGTGGCCAGGGGATCCGACGAATTCAGATTCTGTGAAGCGGCCTTCGGAACTGAAACATCACTTTTTTAAATCCATTTTCAATAAATTAAATTAAAGAAGCCAAATTCTATAAGAATTCTGGCAGACCTGCAGCTCCGCTCTCCTTCTCGATCTCCTTCTGGACCCCGTTGGCCGAGTACCCCTCATCTGCGTTGTATTCCGAGTTGTAGGTCTCCCAACGACCGCGACGCTTCCTTTCACGACCCATCTTAAGCGACATTTTGTGAACTGATTGATCAATGAAGTCCGATTTCAAAATCAGAGTTGAGGAAAATCGTCGATCTATTCGCTGCGGGACCCTCAGGTTACTTAACAACCGCGGGAAAGTCAAAAGTTCAAAACGGGGGTTTGAGGTATTTTTGTCCCAAAACGTGTATTTTTATGTTAAAGTGATTTTTGTAAGGCTTACAACACTAAAAGTCCTAATTTTCGATAATTTCTTTAATCAAATTAATAAAAAAATCACCTTTGAAAAAAATGCATTGTCGTACTCAAATGTTTTCCCTTATTTTTGGCAAATATCTCGCTATAACCATCAAAATTCACCTGAAAGCCATATTTTTCCCTTATTTTAGAGATTTTTATACTTTATATACCTGGCAACAGTGTAAAGTCAGAATCGTGAGTAGGTTGCGGTCGTTTCAAACTGTTTTCGAGATTTTCCCCATTTTTACTCTTTAATATTCTTTTTCAATCATTATTTTACATTAATTAGTTAAAAACTAATGTAAAATACGAATTTGTAATCTCCTCCACTGCAAAACTAACGTTCGACCAGCTGGGACGGGCGGGTTTCGCAATAGAATAATCGATTTCTTCGAATATACCTTTTTGGCGCACAAGGATATGGGCGGATCTGGGAATCGCTGCGGGACCCAGCTAACTAGGCACAAACAAATTTTAGATTTTAGATCTCGTCAAATATACATTTTTGTGGGGAAAATTGGATTTAGAAACTAGAAATAAGGAATTTAAAGCGGTTCTGGGCCAATTATGTGTAAAAAGGACAGATAAAAGCAAGGCTACAGTACCCCGGGATAGGCACCGTGGTATGTAACGCTTTTTTAAAGGTTTAAAAACATAAACTATACGATTTTAAAGGCTGGATTTGTATTTTATTGATTAACCAGTGCATTGTACAAGTAGAGATCGATACATTATGTACAAAAGTGGTCTTCAATCGTCTTCAGAGACTGCCTTCTTCTTGGATTTGATCTCCTTGTAGGTCACGATGTAGCGTTGAGGCACGGAAGAAGGCGGAGAATAGCCGGTGGAGAAGGTGGCATCTTCGAATGAGACCAGGTAGTCGTCGGTTGCGGTAGGGGGCACCCTCACTACGACTCCTGAAGATTATTGTATACTGGGCTACTGTAATCCATCAGGTTACTGTAATTCAGTACGACCTGCCAAAAACGACTGGCAAAGTGCCAGAACTCCAAGATTACCGTAATCCAACTGACCTTTATAAAAACAGGTAGTTTGTGGGTAGAGGGCGAGGACGATGGCCTCCTGGGGGAAGAGGGCGTGGCGGTCACGAGCCGGATCGGCACGGTATTTCGGCAACGGAATTAGCCTTCTGAAACCCAAAAATTAGCATATAGCCTACTGAAAATGGTCACGTTCGTCCGAGGGTGAGTTTCGTCTCCTGTTCGCAGGTATCCACATCTCGCAGTTCGTACTTTCCACCTCCTTGGATTGCAATCACCTGGAAATTGATGAAATTGATTATTCTGTAATGATAATTAGGAAATTCTCATGTTTGATCTCTGCGTCTCTAACCAGCTACTTTTTCCTCTGCGTCTCTAGCCACCCACTTTCTCTGCGTCTCTAACCACCCACGTTATCCTCTGCGTATCTAACTAGCCATTTTGTTCTCTGCGTCTCTAACCACCCAACTTGTCCTCTACATATCTAGCCAGCCTCTTTTTCTCTGCGTCTCTAACCAGTCACTGTTCCCTCTGCGTCGAACTAATCGTCCTCTGCGTCTCTAACCAGCCAGCTTCTCTAACCAGCCACTGTTCTCTGCGTCTAACCAGCCACTCTGCGTCTCTAACGGCCCACTTCTAACTCTGCCTAACCAGTCAATTTTCCTCTGCGTCTCTTACAAGGCACTTTGGTTTTTGGATCTCTAACCAACCACTTTTACTTTCCGTATATAACTTGTAAGTTTGCTCTCTGCGTCTCTGACCAGTCACTTTCTCCTCTGCGTCCCTAACCAAATGCATCCTCCTCTCCGTCTCTAGCAACTGTTCTCTGCGTCTCTAACCACTTTTTAGCGTCTTTAGCCACCCACTTTATTTGTGTCTAACTAGCTGCTTTGTT
>JAJQXH010000049.1:1730000-1732500 GCA_022343465.1 Oscheius sp. G VE-2021
TCCTAAAAGACAGGTTGGGATTTGATCCGATGATCGCCGCGGACTCTGATCACTTATGCGGGATAGGTGTTCAAGGTTGAATCTCTCCCTCTCTCTCTCTCTCTCTCTCTCTCTCTCTCTCCCTCACCCTTGTTCCCCTTATATCCAGGAAGTCCATCGACTCCCTTCGGTCCGGGTGGTCCACGGACTCCTGGCCTTCCGGGTGGTCCCTGAGGACAGGCGATGCATCCCGTAGGTGTATCGAACATTCCAACGATAACTCCATTTTTTCCCTCCAAACCGGGAGTTCCATCCTCTCCATCCTCTGAAAACCACAGATTGTGCCCACTCTTTGAAAACTCTTACCTCCATGGAGTCCTGGGTTTCCAGGAGGTCCGGCAGGACCCGGTGGGCAGTTGTTGGGGCCACTGCGGCAAGATTCTGAAGACAAAACGTATTAAACCGCTAATTCAGTGTATACATAGTATTTTTCAATAAATGCAAAAGTATAGTCATCGACGGGGATCGAACCCTCGACCCTTTGGGCAAAATGTTGCAATGCTAACCACTACACCATACGTTCAACGTGTTGCTTGGCTCATCGCCACCTTTAAAGTGAGCCTTCCTTGATTTCGGCACCCAACATGATCTTTTATTTGCAAATATTCAAAGGACACTATTGAACCTGGACTTTAAGGCAAAAACAACTAAAAATAGGTTAACTTACCACATCCACAAGATGACTCCCTCTTTTCCCTGCTCAAGGTGCTCAATCCAATCTCCTTCTTCATCAAATCCCAAACAAGGTTGAAAGTAACCTAAAAGTCTCTATTTTCCTCAATTTATACGGTATACCAGGTAATCTTCATTATGATCAGCGAATTCTGCCTGGAAAGAGCGGATTTCAGCGAGAAGGGAAGAAGCCTGGAGGAGAGTAAAGACAGTGACAACTGTCGTCACCCCGAAAACACCGTATAACACGGCGGCCTGCATACCTAAACATGATTTTGTTGTAATTATGATGAAGGTGCAGTAAAGGTAGGGTGTAATCGATGAAAGCAAAAGATTAGGTCCCACCGAGATTCGAACTCGGGTCGCAGGATTCAAAGTCCTGAGTGCTAACCGCTACACCATGGGACCGCGTGGCGTTGCGAGCGCGTTGACCAATGAGTACTTTGCGGCTGCGCCCGGCCGGTTGTTTTCGCCAGTCGCTAACAGATAGGCTCCCTCAAATACGTCTACTTTGCGCCGAGGGAAAATAAAACAAAAGAGGCGGAGAGTGGCCGAAAATGGGAGAAATTAATACGATCGGCCTTATAAAGAGAGTATTTTAAAGCGCCGAGAAGGGCATGGAAAACATCGAAAAACAGGAAAGGAAGGCTGCGAATTTACAGCAAATGATTGGAAAAACGATGGCGGTTTTAGGCGATACACGGGCTTTTATCGGAACCGAGACGATGAAAAACGACATGAAAAAACTGGAAGCCGTGAGCGGAGGCGGGAAGGTGTAGGCCTACGGCGGGAACCCGGAAGAGAGAGAGAGAGAGAGAGAGAGAGAGAGAGAGAGAGAGAGAGAGAGCAAAAGACGGACGATGGCTCTCTCTCTCTCCTGTCAAATCACACAAAAACACAAAAACAAACGTTACGCACACACTCACGCTCACTTTCAGACTCTCACACTCACGCACGCGCACACATTCACACACTCATATACTCACACACTCACACTCACCCAATCTGAAACTCATATTCTCAAATTCTCACGTACACACAATTTCACAACCTCCCATTCTCTCTCTCTCTCACACACACACACTCTCATACTCTCACAGTCTTACACTCTCACCCTTACACTCTCACACTCTCACAAGCTCACAAGCTCACGCTCACACGCTCACACTCTCACATCCACATACTCTCACACTCTCATACTCTCAGAGTCTCAGAGTCTCACACTCTCACCCTTACACTCTCACAAGCTCACACGCTCACGCTCACACTCTAACAGCCTCACACTCTCACGCTCACACGCACTCATACCTGTGTACACCCGTGCACACACTCACATACTCACACTCACCCAATCTCACACTCTCATATTCTCAAACTCTCACGCTCGCACAATTTCACACTCTTACACTTTCACATTTCACACTCACCTTTTCACACTCACACTTTCACACTCTCACACACTCACACACTCTCATTCTCATTCTCACACTCTCACACTCCCATCTACACACTCTCAAAAACTCACACAATCGTTTGTGCGTGTGGGTATGTGTTTGTGAATCCTACAAAAGTAACGTTTCCTCTGTTCCTTGTCGTGTCTCTCATGTGAACGAGGTCCTTGAAGTCCTCGACTTATTAAAAACAAACTCAAACACGGCGACACGACACTCGTTCATTTGCATGCGACCGCCTCTGTTTGTTCTCCGCTTACGGCGCCTCCGATGATTAAAACTGACACCTTAGGGTTTGGTGATTGAAGAACTAGTTGAACCCATTCTTTTTTGAAGCA
>JAJQXH010000049.1:1735000-1737500 GCA_022343465.1 Oscheius sp. G VE-2021
TAAATCTTTCTCTATTCATCTCCCTCTTTTTCCAACGACTTTCGGCCTTCTTCCCACGCCCGCCCCATCATAACGCATTCCCTGTATCAATCTGTTCAGGGTCGATGTGTGTTTGACATGCCGAAGGAAAAGAAGAAAGGATTCCTCTCCCTCTTCCGCAAGGTGAATCTCTCTCTCTCTCTCTCTCTCTCACTCTCTCTCTCTCTCTCTCTCTCTCTCTCTCTCTCTAACTCTCTAATCTCTAAATCGCCGATTTCGTTTAATTGCGTCCGTCGCGTGAAAAACGAGAGATGACCGGTGGGATTTCCCAAAAAGAGACTCTTTCCTTTCAAACTATACGCTTATCTTCAGAAGACGGCCAAGGAGCAGCCAGTTCAAGCGGATGCTGCCACGAAAAACAGGTATTTGACAGTTTTCTCTTTTCAGTCATAGTTTTTGGGGGCTAATTAGTGGAATATCTCTTTCCCTCTGTCTCTCTCTCTCTCTTCTTTCCTTCTCTCTCTCTTCCTCTCTCTCTCTCCCTCCCTCTCTCTCTCTCTCTCTCTCTCTCTCTCTTTCTCTTTCTCTCCCTCTCTCTAAGATTCCAGTTTCCTTGAGGTTTGGCGAGGCGAAAACGGCACAGAAACTGGTCGGGAGTTTCACCCTCGACTTGTTCCGTGCCACAATTAGCCCTCCTCACAGTAGAGACGGACAGCCGCTCCAAAACGGTGCCGTCCACTCAAAAACGCTGTTTTCTTCTAAAAGTTCTATTTTTTCTATTATTTTTTTGTTTTATTCATCGAATTGTTAAAAAAAACCACGTTCGATGAGCTGTCAGTCGCCCTTTGAGAGAGGGGATTCCGGTTTCGGCGGTGCGCTTGTCTTCAAATTCAAAGAGTTTTGGGTTTCGCACCCGCCGACCAGTTAATTGAACTGCGGAGGGTTCCCTCATTTGCTCCCATTTTCCATGCCTTTCTCTCTCTCTCTCTCTCTCTCTCTCTCTCTCTCTCTGTCTTACGCTGCGTCCCTGACCTCTCTTTCAATCTGATTCTGCGTCTCTGACCTCCCTTTCTCTCCAATTCTGCGTCTCTAACCTTTCTTTTTCTCTGATTCTGCGTCTCTAACCTCTTTTTCTGTCCAATTCTGCGTCTCTGACCTCTCTTTCTATCTGATTCTGCGTCTCTAACCTCTCGTTCTACTTGATTCTGCGTCTCTAACCTCTCTTTGTCTGATTCTGCGTCTCTAACCTCTCTTTCTGTCTGATTCTGCGTCTCTAAACTATCTCTGTCTGATTCTGCGTCTCTAACCTCTTTTTCTGTCTAATTCTGCTGCGTCTCTGACCTCTCTCTCTCTCTCTCTCTCTCTTTCTCTCTCTCTCCCTCTCCCTCAACTTCCCCCCTTTCTAAAGCTCCGCTCTCCAATTTCAGCGCCCTTTTGTGTTTCATTTTTGTGTTCGTGTTTGAGCCGCCGTCATTTCTTATAAGGCAGTGCAAATAGCTGGTTGTCAGCGCCGATCGCAGCCATTGATCCCCCCGTTCACAGAGCGGAAAGCCGAGGAACACCGGATACGGAAGTCCACTTTTGATCTCCCCCTTCCCAATCAGCTGACATTTACACTTTACATCTTGTTTTTCAGTTTCTCCGACGTAATCTCCCCACCTGAGATCGTGTACTACAGGAAACCGGAAGAAAAGGAGAAGGAAGTGGGGGAGGATAAGGAGGAGAAAGAAGTGACATTAGAGGTCGGAGAAGAAGAAAAGGAGGCAATCGTGGAGGAACAGAAGACGAAGAAAAAGGCACGCGCTGCGCCGCCTCCGCCTCAGGAACGAGGTTGGTCCTTCTCTCTCTCTCTCTCTCTCTCTCTCTCTCTCTCTCTCTATCTGTCTTACTCTCTCTCTATCTGTCTTACTCTCTCTCTATCTGTCTTACTCTCTGTCTCTCTCTATGTTTCTCTCTATCTTTCGAGTTGGGGCCAGCACACTCAAAAAGCGCCAGCAAAGTTTCGGCGCGCTGCGGCCGCGCTAAAGTCATCAGCTTTCCTTGAAAAAGCGGCCTTAGGCTGTCTGCTTTCTGTCAAAAGCGGCTTGCGCTTGACATTTTCAATTACAAAAAGTAAAGAAGGCTATTCTTTTCACAAAATGTGGGATTTAGTTGACCCGATCGGAAAATTAGCATATGAATGGTAGGAGTGCGCCGGATTAACTTTGAATTGCCGACTGACTCACTCTCGACTATCGTATAGATTTTTGGTTTTGCTCTCTCTCTCTCTCTCTCTCTCTCTGTCTCTCATTTCTTTTTCTCTTTCTCTCTCTCTCTCTCTCTCTCACTCTCCTTCTCTCTCTCCTTCTCTCTCTCTCTCTCTCCTTCTCTCTCTCCTTCTCTCTCTCTCTCTTTCTCTCTCTCTCTTTATTTCTGAGAGAAGATGTACCTTCCACCAACCTTCCGTACCCTGCACAAATCACCCCTATCATCTGTGCCTCTGTTTGCCTAGTGACCCCAAATTCCGAGAGATAATTTGCGG
>JAJQXH010000049.1:1747500-1767500 GCA_022343465.1 Oscheius sp. G VE-2021
GCAGAGGATAGAATCAGACAGTTAGAGACGCAGAGGGGAATTAAGATAGTTATAGACGCAGAGGTCAACTAGGATAGTTCGAGACACAGAGGACAGTCAGAGATTGAGAGGCCAAGCGAGACAGTTACCGACACAGACGAGAGAGGAGAGATAGAGACATAGACAGAGACAGAGAGACAGATAGAGAGAGAGAGAGAGAGAGAGTGGCAAAGACGCAGAGGACCCACCATCGACAGTCCTCATCCAATATGGGTGGTCTCAAATCCGGCTCACTCCTCGTACCAAACCCCGTCTCACTCCTAACCCTAGCCAACCGAGGCGGCACGAGCCTAAACCAATTTCTCAGCCCCTTAACTCTCTTTAGGCCTTACCTTGTCCTAGTAGGTAGCCTCTCTTCTGCACTCCCAGCCCGGATCCCTCCCCTAGCCCTCGTCCTCCCATCCATGGCGGAAGGACCAGCCCACTCGTTCTGTCGATGGCGTAATAAGTAGCTAAAATACTTGTTTAACTAAGTTTTCTATTGGAAATACCTGTTCTCCATTTCTAAAACTGAAGGCCTTGTTTCTTCTGGAGCCCCGTCTGCCCTTAGCAACCGAGGATGGAAGGTGTAGTATTGGGACATTTGCTGTTGTGATTTCCACTGAAAAGGTGAAAAAATTGAAAAAGAAGGGATCTGGGGCTCAGAGAAATTCAAAGGATGAGGATGGAATGAGAATTAAGGTCGTAAAAGAGCAACAAAATAGCGGAGCGGCCAATGAAGCGAAGGAAGGAGAAGTTTTCGACTCTCTCTCTCTCTCTCTCCCTCTCTCTCTCTCTGTCTCTCTCTCTCTGTCTCTCTCTCTCTCTCTCTCTCTCTCTCTCTACCTTTGGCAAAGTAGCCTGGAGAGTCCCTTGATGAGAAGAAGGCATCGCAGTTTGCAAAATAGTAGGAGCCATGGCAGTGGTGGCCGTCTGGGCTTGCAAAGTTGGAGCTATTCCCATCCCTCCTCCTCGTGTAAGCGTACCCATCCGATCGTAACTGGCAGCCGATGAATAGCCCTGAAAACATTTCTCAAAACCAAACTCAACATTTCAGAATGCAATTCGACTTTTTGGAATCGCAGGCAAAAAAACAAAACAATTGCCCTGAACCAGGATCGAACTGGTGACCTTTAGATCTTCAGTCTAACGCTCTCCCAACTGAGCTATCAAGGCGCATGGTAAGGGGCGGGCGCGCGCGGTTGATAAAGGCGGCGGCGGCCATGCGTCAAAAGCAATCGGCAATGCGATTATTTGTACGCACTCTTTTGATTAAGAGAACAGCCGGAGGGTGATTAAGTTACTTTTCTATTCTTGGGGTGTCTAGACAGAGGACAAGGGAGTAGAAATCTCTCTCTCTCTCTCTCTCACCTGAAGTGCTGTACTTGCATACGAAGCAAGGGGGTTTGCTTGAAACGACATGGTGTTGATCATCGGAGGTGCCGTGTAAGGAGCCACCGGAGCCACAAGTGGCTGAACAGCCGAAGTTGTGGCAGTCGGTCCAGACAGGGGGCCAATATAGTTCGGAGTTTGATAGGACGGCTGGGCGAAGGACGGATAGCTGGAAGCCATCGGGTCCAAAGTCAGGGGGGCCGCTGTCAGAGGGGCGGTTGTCAGCAAGGGCTCGGAGTATTGACCTCTGGGCACTCGGGAGACGTTCGAGTCGGCTGAGACGGCTCCTTCTCGCGTTTTCGTTCTCACTGTGATGAAAATAGGGGGGTCGTCGGAGAGATCGGCCAGACGGAGAACCACGTGGTCAGCTGGAATGGAGAGATAAGGAGGGAGAGAGAGAGAGAGAGAGAGAGAGAGAGAGAGAGAGAGATGGTGATATAAAGAACAGAGAAGAGGAGTGTGAGTGTGACCGTGACTGTGACTGCGAGTATGAGTGTGAATTTAAATGTCAGAATGAGTGTGAATGTGAGCGGTAGTTTGAGTGTGTGACTGTGACTGTGAGTGTAAGTGCGAGTGTGAGCGTGAATGCGAATGTGAGTATGAGTGTGAATGTGAGGGTGAACGTGAGTGTGAGTGTGAACATAAGTGTGTGTAAACGTGAGTCTGAGCGTGAGTGAGAATGAGTGTGAGCGTGACAGGGTAGTTTGAGTGTGAGACTGTGACTGTGAGCGTGAGCGTGAATGTGAATGTGAATGTGAAAAGAGAAAGAGTGAAAGTGATAGTGATAGTGAGTGAATGAGCGTGAGTGTGTGGGGAGTCAGGATATGTAAGGATGTGCAAGACTGTGTGTTTGTGTGTATGTATGATTTTGATTGTGAACGTGTGTGAGCGTGACTGGGAATGAGTGTGAGTGTGAGCGTAAATGGTAGTTTGAGTGTGTGACTGTGAGCATGAGCGTGAATGTGAATGCTAATGTGAACAGAAGTGTCAGTGTGAACATGAGTGTGTGTAAACGTTTGACCGTGAGTGTGTGAGTGAGTGAGTGTGAGTGTGGTACGTGGGTGCATGCGTGCATGCATGCGTGCGTGAGTACGTGTGTGAGTGAGGAGGTGAGAACAAGGAGAGGACCTCTAAGAGAGTTTATGTTTGCACATCTAGCCGTAGGGCTATTAGTCTCTAATTACGCTGCTGCGAAATCCGGAACTCGGCTATTCGCGCTTTCTGACGCGAGAGAGAGAAATCAGCACCGTCGATAAATGAGCCTCGCGCGCTCGTTAGAGAAGAAGCACTTTGGAAAAACTAAGGCAAACGGGACTTATCCATTTTTAGCCCGAAAACAGGCTATCTCGGTGTTCTTGCCGATCTGGTACGGGTGTGACGAGAACAAGCGGCTTATGCCTGCCACCTCACACCCGTACCAGATCGGCCACGAATTCTGGATTGAAATTGAGAAATAAACTTGGAAACGATTTGAAATGAAAGAGTGAGAAAATTGGTTGCCACTGTGGAAGAAAGGAAAATACTGATTTTATGGGAGTGGGGCCTTTTGAAGTACCTTTTGAAGGTTTTCCTTTCAAAATACCAATTAGTGAAGAGAACTGAAAAGAAAGAGTGGGCGGTGAGAGAAAAGGGTCGAGTCGTGGCCGAGGTCTGCTTTCGAATGCAATGCAATCCGCGCCACGGCCTCTGATTAATTCATACATGAATCAGGACTGCCCTCCTCCGTTCGAATGTAACAAGTTAAAGACAATTAAGGCAATTGGATTTTAATTGGGGGTACTTTAGTATAAATGGGATTTCAGGCGGAAAGATTGCTGGAGAGAGAACACAACTTTCAAAATGATACTAGAGACGGAGAAAGAGAACGAGAGAGACAGAAAGAGACAGAGAGAGAGAGAGAGAGAGAGAGAGAGAGAGAGAGAGAGAGAGAACCTGAGAAAGAGAACGAGAGATGGCCAAAGAGAGAGAAACATAAAGACATAGAGGCAGAGTTGGACAGTCAGAGACCCAGAGGACAGAATCAGACAACTAGTGAAGCAGCGGACAGAGTCTATTCGTTAGAGACGCAGAGGACAACGCCTTCCTGTTAGAGACGCAGAGAACAGAATAAGACAGACCGACAGACAATTAGAGAAAGAAAGAGAGAGAGAGAAAGAGAGAGAGAGAGAAAGAGAGAAATAGAGAAATAGAGAGAGAGCTACTCACCAGTGTCTCCTGGAACCTGGGCGATATTCCTCCCGTCGGCGTAAATGAGGTACGAAGCGACGGCTGCTCGAGATGGAGGCTTCGGCTGGGAGGACACAGGATGCCAGGAGATGAGGAGATGCCCCGGTTGAGGACCGTGTTCCACCTGCACGTTAGATGGAGGGTCAGGGAGACCGACTGAAAATAGAGGATTCTTGTTTCTCAGTTCTTCAGTTAGGTCTTCTTGAAAACAGAACGCTTGTTTCAGAGGAAGTTTAGGAAAGTAAGCTGAGGGATGAAGAGGGGCAGACATGCAGTGAATAAAAAGAGAGAGAGAGAGAGAGAGAGAGAGAGAGAAAGAGAGAGAGGGGAAAGAGAGAGAGAGAGAGAGAGGGGAGAGAGAGAAAGAAAGAGAGAGAAAGAGAGAGAGAGAAAGAGAGAGACAGAGACAGAGAGAGATATAGAAAGATAGATAGAGAGAGAGAGAGAGAGGAGAGAGAGAGAGGGGAGAGAGAGAAAGAAAGAGAGAGAAAGAGAGAGAGAGAAAGAGAGAGACAGAGACAGAGAGAGATATAGAAAGATAGAGAGAGAGAGAGAGAGAGAGAGAGAGAGAGAGAGAGAGAGAGGAGAGAGAGAGGGGAGAGAGAGAGAAAGAGAGAGAGAGAGAGAGAAAGAGAGAGAGAGAAAGAGAGAGACAGAGACAGAGAGAGATATAGAAAGATAGAGAGAGAGAGAGAGAGAGAGAGAGAGAGAGAGAGAGAGAGAGAGAGAGGAGAGAGAGAGGGGAGAGAGAGAGAAAGAGAGAGAGAGAGAAAGAGAGAGACAGAGACAGAGACAGATATAGAAAGATAGAGAGAGAGAGAGAGAGAAAGAGAAAGAGAGGTAAGCCTGCAAGTGTGCCATTCGTACTCCGCGCCGTTGGCCCTTGTGATGCCCGGTGTCCAAGCGACGGGATGCCGGCCGATTTCAAAACGGGGACAGATTTCCGGGGCGGAAAAAGGACGCATTCAGGTGAATTGCCCTCCTCCCCCTCTCGTCCATTGTGCTCCGAAAACAATTGCCGTCTCCCGAGGGGACCGCCCGCAATTTTGCACAGAGAGAAAGAGAAGGAGAAGGCATAGAGAAAGTATCGATTTAAAGTATTCCGCCACGGCTATTTTCGGCCGAATTGACCGCCCGGACGCCGTTCTGAGAGCACTTTTGAGGTGGCTCAATTTAATTAGCGCCGACTGGGCTGACATTGAGGATAGGAGAGAGAGGGGGCGGATGAGGAGAATCTGCGTCTCTAACACCTCTCTCTTTCTTTCTCTCTTTCTCCCTCTCACTCACTCTCTCTCTCTCTGTCTGTCTCTCTCTAAAGTGCAAGAAACCTTCGAAAAACGAAAGAGGTGTCTTCTTTTGATGAGGAATGGGTGTGTGCGGGGGATTCCCCAGGATCTGCTTATGAGGGATTGCGCGAGGGCTTCCGATAATGAGACACAGAGTCGTCGAGGCGCCCTCCAGCACACTTTACCCACCGGGCGATTAACTTCGTGCTGGGACCTTTGACCGTGCTGATGGGGGGTCCTGGGACGAAAACTCACACGGATATGAATACGCAGGGCGGTGGAATGCATAGAAAATGAGATTTAAAGCCACTGGATGAGATTGTTTTTCACAGTTGGGAGGGAAAACCGGCTGAAGCCAAGGGGAGGCAATAATTGGAGATCTTCTCTCTCTCTCTCTCTCTGTATCTGACTGTCTGTAATCCCCTCCATCTCTAACCTTCTGTCTCTATTCTCTGATTCTCTAACCCTCTGTGTTTCTCCTTTTCAGCTCTAACTATGTGACTTGTCCTCTCTGTCTCTAACCATCTAACTCTGTCCTCTCTGTCTCTAACCATCTAACTCTGTCCTCTCTGTCTCTAACCATCTAACTCTGTCCTCTCTGTCTCTAACCATCTAACTCTGTCCTCTCCGTCTCTAACCGCCTGCCTCTCCATCTCTAACTGTCTGAGTCTGTTCTCTCCGTCTCTAATCATCTGACTGGCTTCTCCATCTCTAACTGTCTGACTTTGTCCTCTCCGTCTCTAACTTTCTGGCTCTGTCCTCTCCGTCTCTAATTGTTCTCTCTCTCTCTCTCTCTCTCTCTCTCTCTCTCTCTCTCTCTCTAAAACTGCCTACCGCTGGCTCAAAGGAGTACATTCATCGAAAATGACGCTTTCCCTCCTAACACCACCCCCTCAATCAAATTTCCCCACAGGTGCAATATAGCATCACTTGAGAGTACCTAATGTACCTGTTCCAAGAAATTGATCATTCACGGCTCCTAAAGAAGGCCCGCCCACAAAACCACGCACCTTTTGCAAAACAACCAAATATACTCACTTTTCGGCAGCGTTTTGAAGTCGAGGCAGCGCTCGACCGGCCGTTGCTCCAGAACTGCTCTCGGATGTTTCGTTCTAATGGACACCCGGTAGATGGTCGAAGGAGTGAGTCCTGAGAGTTGGACCTAAAAGCGATAGCTTTTTACGATTTATGAGGAGGGATGAGTGAGAGTGAGAAGGGAAATTGGCTTTGTTTGTGACCGCAGCTAGGAGGGGCTAATGTTCGTCCGTGTCGTTTTCCCTCCCTCAAAGCGATATGGGTAACAAGCGGCCTAAGGCTTTCTGCCGATTGCGCCCTCGCTCATTGCATATGCGTGCTGTTTGTGGCGGATTGTGGGTGGATTCCGACGAAGAAAACAATCGGATGTCGTCGTTCGGTGTCAGATTTCAGCCCCATTTCCTACGTTTACCGCTGATGGCACACGGAGGGACTGGGAGAGGAAGAGGAAGTAGAGAGAGAGAGAGAGAGAGAGAGAGAGAGAGAGGGATAGAGAGAGAGAGAGTGAGTGACTTCATGCCCACCTCCTCCATAACCCAGACTTCCTAATGCGCCGGCTGACCTGGTCCCGCAACGAATCCACCGCGGGGACTCATTCGCGGGAGTCCTGATGAAATTCGAGGTGCTTGTGAAACACGATGCGTGCACCTAACGAACCCCCATGGCCGCCGAGTTGGCGAAGGCCTTTCTGGGAAACGGCGGGTTTATGAGTGCCGACGGGCGCCAATTGATCCCGCTAATGATATTGGCGAAGGAGCGAGAAGACCTGCGCGGATCAGGGAAGGGATTCCGGCAAAGAGAAATGGTTTCCGGGAATGAGGGGAGAGATTGTTATAGCTCACGGACTCACGGGCTCACGGGTTCACGGACTCATGGACTCACTCAATCTCTCACTCACGCACTCACATGTCACACTCTCATACGTTCACAATCAAAATCACACATACACAGGAGGGAGAGATTGCATTAGCTCACTGACTCACGGGCTCACGTACACACGGACTCACAGGCTCACGGACTCCCTCACTCACTCTCCCACGTTAACAATAAAAAAAACACACAGGATTGCTTTAGCTCACGGACTCACTCACTCGCTCACTGACTATCACTTTCACTTTCACTCTCACTCTCACTCTTATTCACTTACTCACGCACTCACGCTCACACTCACATGTCACACTCATATTCACATACGTTCACAATCACAATCACACATACACACACGCTCTTTCTCTCTCTCTCTTTTCTCTCTCGCTCCCTCTCTCTCTCTCTCTCTCTCTTTCTCTCTCTCTCTCTCTCTCTCTCTCTCTCTCTCTCTCTCTCTCTTCTTCCTTCTTCTAAACCTTTCGATTTTCGCTCTCTCCCTCCATAGCTCGTAAACCCCGTCTGTTTGTGCCGTCATCGTGGTCAAAGTGACGTAGCGTGTGGTTGAAAATAGCTGGGGCGAGGTGCAGCGAGAGATAGATTGTTGTTCTGCGCACCCAGAGAGAGCGGGAAGAAGGGAAATTCGCATTTCCTCCCCGAAACTTCAGAAAGAGAGAGACCAACCTGGAACACGGAAGGTGGACACACGCCGACTTTGACGGCGTTCAGGGAAACTACGTGCTCGGCGTTCGAATTGGATGGGTGCCAGCGGACGCAGGCCGAGATGGGAGTCACCTGCCACACGCGCAGGTGCTGAGGAGCTACTTGGGCTTCTGAAATTACAAATAGGATTACTGTATCTTTTAGAGGGATCATTGTACACTCCAAAGGAGGCAGAAAGTTCTCTGAGTCTTTGGGAAAAGCATAAAGTTCAAAGAATTCCCTTCCGCCCTTTGCAGTGCTTATGTGAGGGAGCAGTGGAGCGTGTGCTCTCAGGAAATGTAGGAATCAGGGGAAGGGCGCATTGCGGTCCGATCACGGGCGCGTCCGCACAAAAACCGTCCCTCGGGAGACCCTGTCTGAGGCCCCGCAGCTGCGGGAGCCACGCGGGAGGTCCGATACGAGCCCTTTTGCAGAAGGCATTCTTTGGATTTGCAAAACATTCTCCCTTTCCCTATCCCTAATAGTCATTTTTCGATTACCATCATAACCAATCGATATGAATCTACCGTAACCCGAGGGTGGTCCCGCGCGCGGGGGTTCCGCACGGATTTGCACGTGTGTCATGAATTAGTCAGGCGCAGGCGGAGAGAGTGCGCAAAGCAAAAGACGCAGAGAACCCTATTAGAGGAATTAGAAATGCGCGCTAGCACATCTCGGCGAATAGCTAGTGACATCCGGCCACACACCGACGGGAGCTCTCAGAGGAGCACGGTTTTGGGGGCGGAGCTTCGGTAGGAGAAGGGAATCGGTGTGGGATACATAAAAAAAGATCCAATCGTCTCTCTCTCTCTCTCTCTCTCTCTCTCTCTCTGTCTATCTGTTTGTCTGTCTGCTTCTCTGTTTCTCCTCTGTCTACATCTCTGTCCATCAGTCACTATGTCTCTCTGATTCTCTCTCTCTCTCTCGCTTTCTTTCTCTCTCTCTCTCTCTCTCTCTCTCTTTCTCTGCGTCTTTGCCTTCCTTTCTCTCTGTCTCTCTGTCCCTATGACGCTCTCTTTCTCGGTTCCTCTATATCTCTGTCTAAATCTACATCTCTGTTTCTCTCTGTATTTATCTATTTCTCTCTGTCTTTCTCATTCTCTCTCTCTCTCTCTCTCTCTCTTTCTCTCTCTCTCTTTCTCTGCGTCTCTGCTTTCCTATCTCTCTCTATCTCTTTCTCTGTTTGTTTGCCTTTCTTTCTCTCTGTCTCTGTTATTGTATATGTTTCTGTCTCTCTCTATATCTCTCTTTGCCTGTCTCTCTTTGACTGTTTCTACCTCTCTGCCTCTATCTTTCTCTATCTTTTTCTGCCTCTAACTTTCTCTGTCTTTCTCTGTCTATCTTTCTCTGCTTGTATGTCTCTTTCTCTCTCTGTATCTCTGTCTCTCTCTACGTCTCTGCTTCTCTATCTCTCTATCCCTTGCTTTTCTCGACCCTTTCCGCTAGAATCCTTTCCTCCAGAACCCCCTCCTGGAGATGATCCCCGGACTGTGAACGCATGGACGACGGCGAATGTGCGTAGAGCGTAAACAAAGTCGAATCGATGTCTACACATAGACATCCACCCCCACGAAGACAGAAAACAACAACAAAAACAGGGGCGGCGAGGGAGGAAGGAAAAGGAAAGCTATTGCGACGCAACCATATCGCTCTTAGCAGCCCATAACAAGAAAGCAAAATCTTTACCGCGGTGGGGAGTCGAACCACCGACCGTTTGATTAGTAAGTGAGGCTCTAACCAGCTGAACTTAGGCGGCACATATGTCTGAAGGAATGGGGGGCGCTTTTGATACTGCCTGCCGCCGAGCTCGTAGAAATAAAGGACCAACCGTTTCCTACAGCTAAGCTACAGGCCTGATCGGGGCTGTGTCCCTGGTCAGTCACGGCGCGAACGGAAACATTCACAGAATGGTCCAAGGCGACGTCTTCTATCAAGGCACGACTCTGCAAAACGGCTTTCTGCGGGACGGTTGGGGGGACGACGGGGACGACGAACCTTGAAGGACCCGGGGACCACGGAGCGCACTTGGCCGTCGACGCACACGTGGTATTGTGAAACGGCTATGAAAGACTCTTCGGGCGGCGACCAGGAGAGAACCAGCGATCGGGACAGCTTCTTCTCCACCACTAGGTCGCGGGGGCAAGGCACTGAAATGAGATTGGGGTGGGGAAACAAGATTTTGGGAATAGTAGGGAGGGAGAAGAGGGAGAGAGAGAGCCAGAGAGAGAAGACGATGGAAGAGAGATATTGAGAGAAAGAGAGAGGGAGGGAGAGAGAGAGAGAGAGAGAGAGAGAGAGAGAGAGAGAGAGAAGACGATGGAAGAGAGAAAGAAAGACCACGACATTCATAGAAAGAGAGAGAGAGAGAGACCGGCTGTCACCAAGACAGATGGCCGACTGGCAGGAAACGGTCACGGAAAATGGCAGCGGAGCCACGGAAAATTGTAGCTTTCGTGTGGATGAAGCTCCAAATTTGCCGCACGCGAGGGAAATTTTTGGGGGTTACGGTAGAATAGCGATGACGGAAGAGAGAGATTGAGTGAGTGAGTGAGTGAGTGATTCCTCTTGATCATTCCCTTTGAACACCATTTCCCACTGATCCGTGGCCCCCTCCCTCAGCCCTAGGGAACATTTTGGCGGAATGTGACTGGTGCGTTTATTATGCCGTCGTTCGGTCGCCGTTCATTAGTAGTCCAGCAGGGCCAATTGGAAAAGGCAGGAGAGGAGCCATCAGAAGGGAACGGGGGATCGTTTGGGTTCCCAAGGTTCTTCTGAATCCTTCCTGCTTCTTTTGTCCGCCGTTTGCTAATAACCACTGCCGCAGGTCCCGATCTTAGAATCTTTACTGTGAAAATGGTCGCAGGTTCAATCCCAGTCGGTGCTTTTGCCTTCTTTTCTTGGATTTCTATAGTATCCGCTGGCCCCGATCCCCTTTCGGACCCGGTCCGCCCCCTCGCGCGAGCGTCGGCAGTGGCCCTCGGGTGGGGTTTCAATTTGAGGTGCTACTGCCGGCCATGCTCCCGTGTGCGCTGCCTCCAGAGACGGGAATCGATCCGCCAGACGGCTGGAGGGGGAAACGCCCCCGGCCTTTGTTTTCTGATACCCGACGGCCGCCGCCTAGGGCCATCTAATGCATGCAGTCAGCCGACGACGACTCTCCGGGTGGGCGATCCGGTCTGTGTCGGTATGGGTGGTCCAGGCTACCCAGTGGTGGGGCAGTGGGAGGTGGAACGAGGCTTTCGGATAAGAGACGCAAAGGGCGTGGGAAAATCGGGGGATTAGCCGGCTGGTGGGAAATGAGCAGGAAGGGCGTTCGCGGTCGCGATGGTTTAAAGGGCAGGTTTGCTGCCGGCAGTAGCAGCGCAGATATAGCTCAGGCGGTAAGGCGTCAGTCTGTTAATCGAAAGGTCATGGGTTCGATCCCCCGACAGAACAATTCTATTTTGCTTCATTGACCAAACACAAAGTTGAATTTTTAAAGGTCTGCGTTGGTGAGAAATACTTTTCCCATATTGGATCCGGCCCCTGGATCCATTTTGGGGTATTCGGTGTGGCACACGACTTTCCCATGCTTCGTACGTCATCCGGGGTATTGGATTTCGGGCTCGCATCCGGCGGGGATCAGTGGACATGGCAAAAAGTGAGAGAGACACAGAGAGAGAGAGAGAGAGAGAGAGAGAGAGAGCTACCGGCTGTCACCAAGGCAGATGGCCGACTGGCAGCAAACGATCACGGAAAATGGCGGCGTTTGTTCGAGAAATTGTGGCCTTCGTTTGACTGAAGCTCCACATTTGCCGCACGCGAGAGAAATTTTCTCCGAGGATTACGGTAGGACTACGGTAGCAATAAGGAACCAACCTCGGGGACTATCGGTTTGTTTAATTTCTTGAACTGTAACTTTTGATACGTCGGCTGGTGGGAAGGGACACACGCTGTCCGGAAGCTGGCTACTGTCCTGAAATTGGAATTTTGAAATTGAATTGAAATTTCAATTTCAATTTTATTTAAAACGTCAAAGTGTGAATTTTTGAAAAAAAAGGTCTTTTTGCAAAAAAAACCCATGGCGCAGTGGTAACAAGCGCCCTCTGGACTCGAGACCATGGTTCGGATCCAACCCATAAAATTTTGACTTTTTAGAGATCTTTCTATTTTTAAACATATTTTTTGTAAAATTAAGCAAAAAATTTCACAAATTATTTTCTTTGTGAAATAATAAAAAACTGACCGGTTCCGTAGAAAAGTCGTGTTGTATTGAAACTAAATGGGGAGGCACAGTCAAAGGGAAAGAGGGCGATGGCGCACGGGCGTTTTGAAGGATCTGAAAATAGAAATTTATAGAAACAACTTGAAAAAACGTGGTTAAGGCGACTGTCTGCCAACCAAAAGGTCGTGGGTTCGAATCCCCAGTCATGGAAACTTTTTGCAAATTTATTGTTTATTACAGATTTTTAAAAGAGAAGGGATTTAAGCATGTTTTAAAGCTTTAAAACTTTTTGGGATGGTTTTTAGCCCAAAAACTTGGATTTTGCGTGTTTTTTTGCTCACCAGATGATCTGGAACCCTCTCCACGTAGTTCGAAGGCACGAGCCCCGTCCGTCCGTCGAGGGTCTCGCCGCGAAAAAAGCCGTCCGAGTCCATTTCCCCTTTGACCAACACCACGTCTCCTGGATTCAATGCGAGCTCCAACTGCGGGTTGTCGTTTGGAGAATCACGCAAAGGCAAATACTGAAAGTGGAATTTTAAGATTTTGAAATTTAAATTGCATTTTAAAGGTTTTATAACTATCGATTACCTGGAATAGGGCACGAAAGACACGGCAGTGGGGTTTGTTCCTGAGCGAGAGGAGGAGTTGGTCGGAGGACGGCGGCGGCCCGTTCAGCGGGCCCCCGGACCCCAGCGGAGGGCCCACGCCAAGCCCCAAAGGGCTTGCCGACACCGACATCCGCCCCTGAAAATATATATTAAGCTTAATTAATAAAAAATTGATATAAAATAACTTTTTGATTTTCCGCGCGCGCGGTTAGTTTATCAACAGCCAGGTTTCAACCAGCCAACTTGCCGCCATAGCGCAACTGGTTAGCCTTCGGACTTTTACGCAAACAACCCAGGTTCGAATCCTCTTTTTATTCGTTCTTTTGCTTTTTGTAAATTAAAAAGGAATTCATCTAAAAAAAGTCAATTTGCCGAAAATGAAAATTTAAAAGAAAAAAGGTTTTCTCAGAATTTTTTCAACGATCGTTAATTTCCTACTATTTCGATTAAATAAATACAAAAATAATTCAATACACTATTATTTACACTTTACACAGTTTTATGCAAAAGTTGTATGCAAAAGTGGCGCAGAAAATTGGGCGGGCAAGGGATGATCGCTGCGGAACCCGATTCATGCGGCTTGAATTGTAAAAAAAACATTCATTACGATACGAAATAGTTTCAAATGAAATTTTTTGTTATATTTTGAATCAATAGTCGAAAAAACAAAACAAAAAAGTACAAAAAGTTAAAATTAGAAGTTTTGGTATCAAAAAACTGTGAAATATGAAAATTGGCAGAAAAATACGGCAAAATAGCTAATTTTTTTAATTTTTTTTTTCAACAAATGAACGTTTCCTTTAAAGGAATGGTGCATTTAAATTTGACAAAAACTGTATTTTTTTAGCAATGGAGCACGGAAAATTAACATTGGAGCGTGTTTACACGAACAGTACTGTGAAATGCGCGTAGGCAAATCAAAAATTTGAATTTGATCTTTAAAATGCACTTTTTGCTCAACAAAAAACTTGAAATATTGAAAAAAAAAAGTTTTATAAATAAACCTTTTTCAATTACCAAACGTTGGGATATTTCAATGCCTTAAATTGGCAATGTTTTGGGTTAAGGTTAAAATTTAAGAGCGTAAGCTACTTAAGGCAAAAAAAAATACTTAAGCCCCCGCGTGAAAAGGAAAGCCTTATTGGAAAGGAGAGTGGTTTAAATTAAGTTTTTAAAGTGATAAAAGTTTAAAAAAGAAAAGTTTGGGAGTTGTTTTGTGAAAAATAGTCCTTTAAAAAGCAGAAGGCGGCAGTCAGCTGTGGCTATGAATTATGCTAATGAATAAATTAAGATTCAATCTTCTTCGCGGCCGAATCGACAATCGATATCCGGCGTGAAAGAGGGACTCCTCAGCGGCGGAGACGAAATTTCAGAAGACAGAGCCTCATTTACATAGACAGGAGCAGCTGTCGCCAGAGCCGAAATCGTACCTCCTATGCCATACGGCACGTGTGGCGCGGCAGCATTGATTCAGAAGCCGCGCCCCCAGCTTGTAATAAGAAATCGATTAGGAAGAAGGCCGGACACTGGAGAGTACTCTTGGATAGGACAAGGAGAGGACCACCCGGCAGGACGTGGCGATGGGCGGCCCGCGTTCGATATAGGACTAATGGAGGCACACACGCGGGTGGGGAAGCACTGCGGTCAATGAGGGAGGGCGCGCCACGGAGGACAGACGGGTCACTCGGGGGGACAGGAATTAGGAACTCTATGTCTCTCTCTATTTCTTTCTCCCCTTTCTAAATATATTTCTCGGTTTCTCTCTCTCTCTCTCTCCAACTCTCTCATGTTCTCTGTCTATCTCTATCTCTAACTGTTTTTACCTCTTTCTCTCCTTTTCTTGCCTAACAATCTAACTCTATATAACCCTCTATCTCTAACTGTCTCTGTTTAACAGACTCTCTCTAAGTCTCTCTCTAACTCTCACTAACTGTCTCTCTAACTTAATCTCTATCTAACTCTCTCTTTCTAACTCTTTCTAGCTCTCTTTATCACTCTATCTCTTATTGTCTCTGTTTAACTTGCTTTCTCTAACACTCTAAGTTTCTCTCGGTCTCTCTCTGTCTTTCTATCCCTCTATCTTTCTCTATCAAATTCTCTCTCTCTCTCTCCGTTTCTCTCTCGCAACCTCTCTGCAACTCTTTCTCACGTTTTCTGTCTAACTTTCCCTCTCTTTTTTCTCTCTTTCTCTTTTTCTATCTTTCTTTCTGTAAATCTCAATTTATCTCTCTCTCTCTCAGTCTCGTTGTCTTTCTCTCTAACTTTCTAACTCTCTACCTCTCTATCTCTCTTTCTCTGTCGCATTCTCTCTCAAACTCTCTCCTCCTTTCTTTGTCTAAAAACACACACACACTATCTCTATTTCTTTCTGTCCATCTGTTTAACTCTCTCTTTCTCTTTTTATATCTCTCTCCGTAAATCCAAATCAATCTTTATCTCTCTAACTCTTTTTAACTCTCTTTATCACTCTATCTCTAATTGTCTCTGTTTAACTTTCTCTCTTTAACTCTCTCTCTCCTCTTTCCCCTTATTCTCTCTCTCTATCTTCCTCTTTTCTTGTTTTGATTTTCTTACTCATTTACTTTCTCACGGAATAGTTCGTCATCATCATGTTGTCGTTTCATTTCCCACCATCGCCTCAAGTAAAAGTGAACGGGAAAATTATATACAGCGAAATCTCTCTCTCTGTCTCTCTCTCTCCGTCTCTCTCTCTCTGTCTCTCTCTCTCTCTGTCTCTCTCTCTCTCTCATACACTCTATCTCACTCTCTCTCTGTCTTTCTCTCTCTCTCTCTCTCTCTCTCTCTCTCTCTCTCTCTCTCTCTCGCTTTTGACTTCACCACACCACCGTCGATTTCGTATGGGTTTGAGTCGCCAACAACTGCCATCCGCCGCATCATCCCCATCCTTCTTCCCTCTGGAATGCCCCATTTTCGTGCGTCGCCCTCTGTGGTTTTCACCTCCGAATGAAATAGCAAATGGGGCATCTCATGGCAGGCAGGCAGTGTGTGTGCAATTGGCCCGGTCCACCACTCAAATTGTCGGAAACGGCGGCCGGCCGAGCTCATCAGACGCACATCACACGGGTAAATGTTATGCATTGTGCGCCATT
This sequence comes from Oscheius sp. G VE-2021, assembly GCA_022343465.1. NCBI lineage: Eukaryota > Metazoa > Nematoda > Chromadorea > Rhabditida > Rhabditidae > Oscheius > Oscheius sp. G VE-2021. The sequence goes on from JAJQXH010000049.1 coordinate 1,762,946, forward strand.
ACCGCGGTCATCCAATCACCCACATCCTGCCCGAACGCCACATGCATTCTTCCGTTCCCCGAGGGATTCCAGGGCCACGGCAAAAAATCTAACGAGGGTACCCACGTTCCTCTCAAACGAAGCTCTTTGCCTGATCAAGGCTTTGTCTTACGACGGGAGAAGAAGGGGAAGGGGATGGAAAGGGAAGAGAATCTAGGTTTCATTCACTCTGCCCGTCGTTTAACAGATGTTTTATTTGACCGGTGTTTAGCAGCAGCTGATCTGACGAAAAGATACCCAATCTGAAAAGTCCGCTGTTTAACAGATTTGACTTTAACCTGTGTTTAACAGCCGATGATCTGTTCTGTGTTTAACTGTGCATCAATTACGATAACCGTCATTCAACATCGTCCTTTGTTTAGCAGAAGACCCTTTCAGCGTTTGTTTAGACCAGAAGCAATCTGTCCGATGTTTAGTGATAGGACCGGTGTTTAACAGAATTCTGCATGACCTACGTTTAGCAGACCGTTGTTTTGCAGAAAACTGTGCGGTCTGCTATTAGCAGACCGCTGTTTAACAGAGTTCAGCACGCCCTACTTTTAGCAGACCGCGAAACGTAGAGACGTGGAGACGCAAACACAAAGAGGCAAAGATGAAAAAGCCCTTTGTTTAACAGATTTGACCTTGACCTGTGTTTAGCAGTAGCTGATATGTCCTGTGTTTAGCGGCATCATCAATTCCAAAATCAAGATTTAACATCGTCCTTTGTTTAGCAGAAGACCCATTCGGCAATTGTTTAGAACACAATCAATCTGTCCGTGACAAGTGGCAAGACCGGTGTTTAGCAAAATTGCGAATGAGCGGCGTTTAGTAGATCGCTGTTTAAAAAAATCTCTAACTGTCTGAATCTCTCTCTCTCTCTCTCTCTCTCTGGTAAGCGTCAAGAAAACAACAGGTAGGTTTATTCTTTCAATAATCCACTGGATAACGCAGATTTTGGAGATAACTGCCGCGAAGAATATTAAAGGCAGCCGTATCACTTTCCGCTTCTAAAAACTTCTGAAAAACCGCCGATCCGTCGTGAGGAATCAACCGGAACATGTATTCGTAGAGACAATCAAACATTTCTTCACGACTGCCGCTCTCCACAAAAAAGACATCAATTTTCTGCTGAAATTTTTTTTTCAGTTGAAATTTTCAGTTCTTACGTGGCAATACACCAGAAGAACAGTTCTGTCTCCACTTGCAGTTTTCGCAAATGTTGTCATCTCGTTCTAAAAGTTTGAATTCAGTAAAAAATTTAAATTTCATAAATTTTTCAATTAAATTACAAACCGATATATAGGCTTTTCCTCTCCACAATTTAGTAACCCCAGGAATTCTGAAGGGCTCTTCTTTGAAGTATTTAGGCACCCTTATTCTTAAAAAATTTAAGTTTTTCGCCAGGAATGGATTTTCGCGGATTTCCTGAAAAAGCATAGTTTCGAAGAATTTTGAATTTTTATAAAATACCTGCACAAACTCTTCAATCTTCCGGAAAGCATCGATTTTATATTGAAACTGAATTTCCAATTTAGAATTAGTGCCTATGTAGGGGCAAATGGAGGGGGGCTCTTCAACGAAAAAGTCGATTTTCAGTTCCTTGCAGCGCTAGAAATGGATTATTGTGGAAGGTACACACACGTAAACACACATTCACACGCATACATACTCACGCGCGCGCACAACATACACACATGTACACGTACACGAACACGCACACAGACAACACACGCATTCATACGTACACGTTCACGTTGACACACACACGCGCATGCGCTTTGTCATTTGCTAGCACATACACACACTCTCCCTCATTCACTCACCTACTATCTTACTCAGTCACTCTCACTATCACACACACACACACACACACACACACACACACACACACACACACACACACACACACACACACACACACATACATACAAACTCAATACACTCGTACACACAATCACTCACTCACTTACCGATGCATGTCGTACCAACGTAGGATTCTGTTTAACACGAGTGTTTTGTATAGACAGTCGCTCGAAGCGAACAAATTGAAACACTTCCTCCAACTTGTCGCAGCTGTACCCTTTGAACCAATTGCATTGTGGTCTCATTTTCTTAATAATGGGCATAACTGAATCCATGAAGACGGCTTGTTCCTGTCTCCGATATTCTGCATCCACTTGTCCTGTTATTACCTTACATACATTTGTCCGTATAGCCTGGAAACCGATAAAAGTATATTTATTTTAAAAAGTTAACTTGCCACTTTAATGATATCAAATCGTATAGCTGATAGTTCCTCCACTGGATTCTTGATAAGATAGTTCTTCATACGCAAAGTGTGAAGGGAATCCATCGAAACGCAAAAATTTTCCTTTCGGCTAACATAGAATTGAAACTGTGGCTGAATTATAAATTTTAGAAAACTTAGAATGTAAAATGCTTACATTTTGCTCTTTTCGAATATTCATGATCAGAATCCTGGCGACATCGTCGCGGCATCCGATTTTTAATCTGTTTTCTTCAACAAAATGGTCTATAATTTTTGAAGCTTGACGAAAACGGCATATAGTTCGGGGCTTCATCTAGAAACAAGACGTTTGTGTGTGTATGTGTGTAAATATTAGGGTGTGAGATCGAGTGCGTGGGAGAGTGTGACATGATGCGAGTGTGAAAGCGTGTGAGTGAGAGTGTGAGAGAGTGTGAATGTGAGAGAGTGAGAGTCTGAGTGTAAGAATGTGAAAGTGTGAGTATGAGTGTGTGCGTATGTGTGTATGTGTATGTGTGTGCGTGGGAGAGTGTGACAGTATGCGAATGGGAGTGTGAGAGAGTGAGAGTACGTGTGCGTATGTCCCTACTTCACTTACTCGTTTAAGCACTAGAAGTAGCATACTAGAAGTCAGTTTGGAGGGTGGGAATGCCATTTTCAAAATCGATCTCCTAAATAATAAAAAATGAGGGAAAGGACGAAATTAAAAGAAAATATAATGGGGTAAACAATTGTATTTTTACAAGATTTTGGAAAATAACAGTAAATAAAAGCGTGAAAAAGCCAAGGTTACAACAAGCCAATACAGAAACAAGCCAAAAATATTGCTTTTGATGATTTTGAAAAAAAATCGGAGGCCAGAGTCAGACAGTTAGGGAACCAGATGACAGAATCAGACAGTTAGAGACGCAGAGGACAGAGTAAGATGGTTAGAGACGCCGAGAAAGGACTCATTGTCAGATAGTTAGAGACGCAGAGGACAAGTCAGATCGTTAGAGACGCATGTGTGTGTGTCTGTGTGTGTCTGTGTGTCTGTGTCTGTGTCTGTGTGTCTGTGTGTGTATGTGTCTGTGTCTGTGAGATCCAAAAAAACACAAATCAATAAGGACACCTTTATTGCTAGGCGAAGTAGTGAGATACGCGTTTTGAAAGACTTTGATTTCCAAAGTGTGAAAAATCCTTTTCTCAATTGACCGGCCTCTTCTTAATCAGCCGACATACTCCTTTAACTGCTCTCATGTTCTTCGGACAAGTCGTTTCTGAATCACCTTCTTATTTACATTCTGAAACAGAAACTTACGACATCTTCTGACGACCTTCTTATTAATTTCTACTTCCAGAAGCACTTGATTCCCCAAGCAGCGGATCTTCTTGGCTGGGAAGTGGAAGGCCATCGACCGTTGGCTCATCATGCTCTGTCTCTTCTTGGCCACCTCAGCCATGTACTGCTGCATATCCAAAGAAGCCTTTTTCGGTTGGGAGCAACAGTGGAATTGACGGGTTGTTGGGTTCCTTCGACAGACATAGCCTGCTGGGCACCTGGAGAATTTAGGATTACGGTAGTTGGGGGGGGGGGGGTCACGTACGTGTTGAAACGAGTGCAGATTATTGGTTGGCCGGTTTGGGGGAAGAGGAGAGGGGAGCCGGAGAGACAGGCATCACCAGCTACTGAAAGATCTCTGTCCTTCTCTAACTCTCTGACTCTGTCATCTGCGTCTCTGACTGTCTGACTATGTCCTCTGAGTCTCTAACTGTCTCATTTGGCCGTCTGCGTCTCTGACTGTCTCAATCTTTCCTCTGGAACTCTAACTGTCTGACTTGTCTTCTACATCTCTCACTGTCTTAGTCTCATTGTGTCCACTGCGTCTCTAGCTGTCTTGCAATGTTGTCTGCGTCTCTAACTTTCTGATTCTGTCCTATGTTACACTAACTGTCTGACTTTATCATTCTTCTGCGTCTCTAACTGTCTGACTCTGTCATCTGCGTCTTTGATTGTCTGACTTTGTCCTCTGCGTCTCTAACTGTCTCTTTCTGTCGTCTGCATCTCTAACTTTCTGACTCTGACCTCTGTGTCTCTAACTGTCTGACTCTTGTACATTCGACTGTCTAACTCCTTTATTTAGGACTCTAGCCGTCTGACTCTATCAATCCTCTGCGTCTCTAACTGTCTGATTCTCTCCTCTGTGTCTCTAACAATCTTACTCTTATCTCTGGCACTCAAACTATCTCTAACTGTCTGATTATGTCCTCTGCGTCTCTAACCATCTG
>JAJQXH010000049.1:1772500-1820000 GCA_022343465.1 Oscheius sp. G VE-2021
AAGATGAGAGAGAGAGAGAGAGAGAGAGAGAGAGAGAGAGAGAGAGAGACTCACTTTTTGAAGGACAGCAGCGGTAGGAGGTGACTTCTGGGCCTAGGCTGACACCGTGGCAGTCGTGGGTGGAAGGGCAACCGCCATCTCGTTCGGAGCAGGTTTGAAGGCTTCCGGAGCTGTCGCGGAGAGGGGTTCCTCCGTTGGCACAACCTGAGGTGGGGTTATAGAGAGGGAAGGAGGGAGAGAGGCAAAGTGAGAGAGAGAGAAGATATAGAAAAGCCAGAGAAGAGAGGTCACATACGCAGAATCGGGCAAAAAGAGAGGGTAAAGAAGCAGAGAGTCGGAGGGAAAGAGAATGTAGAGGCGCAGAGTCAGATAAAGGAGACTTCATAATCGCAGACATACAGAGGCAAGCATAGGTCTGAGACGCAGAACCGTGTTTAAATTATGTAAGAGACGCAGAATTAGACAGAAAGAGAGGTTAGACACGCAGGATCAGAAAGAGGAAACCTCAGAGACGCAGAAGCAGACAAAATGGGGTGTCATAGACGCAGAATCAAAGAGAGCGAGGTCAGTGACCCAGAGAGTTAGAGAGAAAGGGTGGGTATAGACGCAGAGTCTGACAAAGGAGACTTGAAAGACGCAGAGAGGGTAGAAACGCATATTCACACAGAAAGAGATGTTAGAGAGAGAGACAGAGAGGCAGAGAGAGATAGAGACGCAGAGGGAAGACAGAAGGTCAGAGACGCAGAATCGAGCAGACACAGAGAATTATTGAGAAATGGAGGTCAAAGATGCAGAATCAAACAGATTACTGGAAGAGAAGTAAGAGACACAGACATCCAGAGACAATCAGAGGTCAGAGACGCAGAGAAAGAGAGAATTCGAAGATAAAGACATTCAAACATAGGTCAGTCTCGTAGACAGGCAGAAAGGTCAGAGACGCAGAAGAGAGAGAGAGAGAGAGAGAGAGAGAGAGAGAGAGAGAGAGAGAGATTACCTCCGACTCCACAGAAGTTCTCGCATTCTGTCCTCGTGGCAAAGTTATTGGAGTTTCCGTCACATCCAAGGTATTCGAAAGATTCACATTCCTAAATAGTCAAATTACTCTACTCTAACTTAAAGTACTCTAACCTGTGTCTGTCCATTGTAGTAGTACTTGTACGATATTCCAGGTCCACAAGTTTTTCCATTATTCGAAGGCAATGAACAGGTGAAGGTTTTAGTTGGACAACAACCATGCATAGTTCCATCAAAGTGGCATTCATAGTTGGCTGGGCAGGAGGAGGCTTGTCTGTTTGTAGAACAGGCGACGAATTTTCCAGTGGTGTCTTTGTAGGCTTGGCCTTGGAGGCAGTGAGGTTCCGCTGAAAATATAGGTATGGCACTCTGCGTCTCTCTCTCTCTCTCTCTCTCTCTCCCTCTCTTTCTCTCTTACGCGATGCATTTCTACAGAAGTTCTGGCAATCCACAAGAGTCTCAAAGTTGTTGTCATTTCCCTGAAACCAATTCACAGTTTTCAAAACTTGGGGGTAAAACTACCTGACAGCCGGTGTATTCGAAAGATTGGCATTCTCTGGTGACAGCCGAGTACCAGTAACGGCGGACTGATCGGTCGCAGTTTCCCACTCTCAGAGGTTGCGTACAGATGGTTTCTGAAAAAAAAACCCATAGAGACATGTTTCGAGCTGTTTTGGATGGTTTTGGTTGAATGCATACAAAATGAGCTAGTTCTGACAGATGAAAATATCATCAAAAAGTTACCAAGATCCCTTTTCTGAAGGTCTCAGACCATCAAAAATTACAAAAATTCCAAAAGGGGACGTCGCCGCATGGGCAGCCGAGGAACCCTCAGGAGACCATTTCTGACCTCACCCCCGATTTTACTTAACGTGGTAGGGAAACTAGCCCGTCACAACGATTTTCACCGCTGCACAGAAATTGCACTTGCTTGTTTCGCTTATATGACCCCACCCAGCGGCGTTGCTGATGCGATACGGGTGCGAGATTCGCCTGTTGACCCTGTCAGCCGGAGAATCTCGCACCCGTATCGCATCAGACTCTCGTCTGAAGGACCTCCCCGGCCGTGCATCAAAAAGAACCTCTGGTTCACTTGCAACCTCGCGTGAAAATCTTTCGCCTTTTACTAAAGATTTCCGTGCAAGTGGACACATATGAGAATGCAAAGTTTTTGGAATCCCCTCGGAAGAGCGGGAAATCTTTGAAAGTTAGTTGAAATGTCAGCATTTTCAGTTCCACAAGAAATCTTTCTCCATTTCACTCATCTGCCCTCGAAACAGCCCGCATCACAAATTCTTCGATAACTCCTTTCCGCATGATTTTGGTGAAAAATCACAATAAGGAAAAGATTCTTAGAATTACATGGGCTATCCGTTAAACAAGTTTAATCAAGAGACAGGTTAGCAGAGAGATGGAGAGAGAGAGAGAAAGCTGGTAGACGCAGAATCAGATGGACGAAATGTTAGAGACCCAGACATCCAAAGTCAAAAAGAGGTCAGAGACACAGAGAGTCAGATAGAAAGAGGTCAGCGACGCAGACATTTTCAGACTGAAAGAGAGGAGAGACGCAGAGAGAGACGCAGAGAGAGAGAGAGAGAGAGATACAGAGAGAGAGAGAGAGAGAGAGAGAGAGAGAGAGAGAGAGAGAGAGGACTTACGCATTCTGGGGCAGCATACAGCTTGGTCCAGTTTGCATTCATGAGATGATGGACAGTCGTTGTTGGATTGACAAGGTTGGGTGACGTCACCGATTCGAAGGGGGTTTCCACGGTCGCATTGCACTGAAATCTCTTTCTCTTCCTCTCTCTCTCTCTGTCTCTCTCTCTCCTTTTCTCTTTCTCTTTCTCTTTCTCTTCCTCTTCCTCTCTCTCTCTCTCTCTCTCTCTCTCCCACTCTCTCTCTCTCTCTCTCTCTTTCTCTCTTTCTCTCTCTCTCTCTCTTTCTCTCTCTCTCTCGCTCTCTCTCTCTCTCGCTCTCTCTCTAACCCACATCTGGCACAATACAGCTCACAGTCGATCCTCGACAAAAAGTTGTTATAGTTCCCTCCAGCTCCGTGGTAAGTAAACGGGGAGCATTTTCCACTCCCCGGATCGTAGTAGAACCTAGTCGATGGGGCCGTTCCCTGTTTCTCTATCCCTCCATCATATACCGTATCTCTGGAATGGGCCCCTGGATCCAAAGGTCTTCCTCCGATTGGTCCACAAACAGAGGCTGAAACATTGGGATACCGTAATCTCATGATTGGGTTACTGTACCTACTGATGGACAGCACCATTGCGTACTGCCAACTGTCTTGCATTCCATGTGATTGGAGCAGGTTGACGCCTGGGAGCAGCCAGTTACGGGCATCTCTTCGTGGAAGGAGGAACGACGTTCGTATTCGGGAGCTCCTCTGGCACAGGCTGAAGTAAGGTAAGGTTAAGGTTAAGGTTAGGTTTAAGGTTAAGGTAAGGTAGGTAAGATAGTAAGGTATAATAGACTTACAATCTCTGCAGAAGCTTTCACAATGTTCTGAAGTTCGGAAGTTATTGGGGGAGTGCTCCCCAGGGCCGACGGCTGTAGGATCCCAGAGGAACTGCTGACAGACACCGGTGATGGCGTTGTACCACCAACGGGGTTCGGTTGGATTGGGACCGGTGGCTGTGGGTTGGACACAGGTGAAAGCTGAACGAAAGTGATTTGAGAAAGCTAACTATCTTCACATCTTCACAGTCTAACGGTTTCACCATTACACGTCAACACGTACTCACGTCTTTACATCCTCACAATTTCACTTTGTCACGTCTTCAAATCATAACAAGCTTATATCCTCACATTCAAAATTGCTCACATCCTCGGCTCCTTATGTCCTCGCCTTGTTATGAACTCAGAGCCTCACATTCACACCTCAACACTTCCTCACGTCCACACCTTCTCAACGTCTATTTTGTCATCTCTAAACGTGCTCACAGCCTCACATCCTAATAACCTCACATTCACACAAACACACACTTTACATTTTCACGGCCTCACATTCACATATCCTCCTCATGTTCTCACAGCGTCACAGCCCGACATCCGAACAACCTCACATCTTCGACCCTCATATCCTCACATGCACACATCTCTCCTTTTCACGTCCTCACTCACATCCTCATTATTTCTGTCTCTCTCTAACTCTCTACCTCTATTCGGACAGCAGATTCCATCAGCCTTCTCCGAGTAACCAGACGAAGTGAGATCCAAAGCAGACACAAATTCAACACAATCATACAAATCCGCAATATAAGACCCATCTGATGGGAAGATGCAACCAACTCCTCCGTCTCCTAACTAAATGAACCCCCAATCTTCAGTGCATTTAAACACCCTTACGTCATCTGCTCCTTGTTGTGTTATGATGCTCTGAGTATTGCAGAGGACAGGTCCAGGTCCCTCATTCTGCTTAGGATGTTTGGGATCCGAGAGGGCTGAGGTATAGCCAGCTCCTTCGGGCAGAGGACAAGTGATGGCCAGGGTGTTCCCATTGGCGTCTAACACATCCAGACAGACATGACCATCTCTGGTCGCCCTTTCTACTTTGTTTTCTCCGCAGCGACAGGTTCCCACGCCGGAAGTGGTGTCACAGAAGGCATCTGGCCAGACGGAGGAACACTGCTCGTTGTAGACGCAACCAGGCTGTCCGGGATCGATTTCTGAAGATGGGGGAGTTAGAGAGAGAGAGATAGAGAGAGAGAGAGAGATAGAGAAAGGGAGCGTGTGAGAACGTGAGAGCGTGAGTGAGTGACTTACTTTGGTAGCAATAGGATTCAGCTGCTATATAAGTGGTGAGGCAGGCGCAGACTCCGCCATTACAGAACATTCCAGTAAGACAGTCTGTGTTGAAGGCACAGGCGTCTCCCACGCGGCCTGAGCCTGTCTGTCGCTCTGGGCGGCCATTTTTATGAGCCTCGACGAGCCCTGAAAGAGGTTACGGTAACTCTTTCAATTTCTCTCTCTCTCTCTCTCTCTCCATCGCCGGATGCGTATCTTACCGTTGCCCTAGCAACGCCCATTCCGCGTCCTCTTCCACCTGTTCTCCCAATAAATCGCCTTTATATTCACAGAAATCATGTTCTACAGCATGTTTTTCAGGTAAATTCCCCTTTTCTTTAATCTAATCACTGTTTTTCAACGGTTCCAACCATATAAGTAACTTAAAATAGCAAATCATAAGTTCCCAGGCAAAAATTTAGCTTCCAGCAGTATCATATGTTTTAAAAGATTGTTTTATAGTTTATTTGGCTGTAGATATAGGCATGACTACAAAAGTTTTACAGTTTTACACTCTAAAAGACAGTATTCGCTGTGGGACCCTTCCCGAAAATTCTGGAAATGTTTTCTGTTACGGTAGTTGGCGGCATTTTCGCGCTCCCGCTTCTTTTTTGAAAATCCGATTTTCGTATTTTTCTAACTGCTTTTATCCGTTTTAATCGTTTTAGAACTTGAATAATATGAATTTTAAATCAATTTAAGAATAAATACATAGATTATGGCCAGAAATCGATTAATTTAACCGGAACATATAGAAAATATGCTTAGTTTGGTAGAAAGAAGGTTTTGGGAATTTTCAAATTTTATTTACAAGCTGAGAGTTCCAGTTTTTGATTGTTTTATAGATTAATAGGCTGAAAGAGGTATGGTAACAAAGAAATTTAAGAAAATCTGTGATCTATTGGCATTTTCATGGCGTTTCGGAATTCTTGTAGTGTAGGCTATTGTGCTGCTTTTATCTCACTTTGTAGACCTCGTATGACTTTTATCTGCTTTATTTGAGTTAATATTCGCCGCTAAAAGCTGCAAAGTGAAGGCAAGTGGGTCTACTTCACTGTTAAACTGAATCCAAGCTTCTGGGCTAGTTGCGGCGTATCTAGGAGGTAGTTTGTCTTCAATATGATGGTCCAGTGCAATATCTATCAAATCTAACAGTAAAATGCTACAGTACCTGCTAAAAGCAGGAACACGGTGGCTGGCGACATCGGCGACTGTGGTCAGCGCAAGGCGGCGCCGTTGACAGGTGCGACTGCACACGGAAGTGTCCACTGTCAGAGCGGAATACACACGACCGCGCACACGACCCCTCGATGTTGCAGTTTGTTTGTGGAGGGGTTATAGCTTTCTGAAGGTTTTTAGCGATTTTAGTGACCTCAGGCAGCTTTCTGCGGATTCAAGGGACCTCAGGCCGCTTTTAGTAGATTCTGATGTTCTTAGGCCGCTTTCTGCTGATCCTGGTAGCCTCAGACCGCTTTCTAAAGATTCTGGTAGCCCTAGGCCGCTTTTAGTGGATTCTGATGTCCTCAGGCCGCTTGACTTAATATGTTTTAATTGCCTTTTCGTTTTTACCTCATTTTATAAGTAATTCATCTTTTCCAGGGTACTTAAATCGTTAGGAGACAATGTCTTCTCAGTTTACAGGCTACTCGACGGTAGGGCATTCATTTTACCTATTTCTATTCTGTTCCAGCTCGATCTATACCAAACCGTCATCAATGACGTAGTCAACGGATTGAAGGAGACGTTCCTCGACGAGGACGTCGATCTGGATGTCCTCTCCAGCATCAAGAAGGTGCGTTTATTACCGTAATCCTTGTAGAAACAGCCTCTGAGTTACCGTAATCGCTATGCGATCAGTTCCTGCTTTTTGGGTCCCGAAACGATTGATTCCATTTCAGGATTGGGAGAAGAAAGTGGAGGAGAGCTGCGATTGGGACAAGAAAACGGTCAGGATGGGCATGGTCCTGCCGCCGGCGCAGAGGGAAATGCAGCCCGTGGCCAGGATCCTCGCCCCGCCGGCGATGGTCCGACAGGAATATACGGTAATTCCCTTCCTTCTCTTCTTCTAATTAGACTACAGAGCGGTGCCCCTGTCCAGCAGTCGTCTTCTTACCAGCGCAGCCTCAGTGGAGAGCAGATCCAATACGTTAGTTTTTTTTGTCATTTTTTCCCTAAATCGAATGTTTTAGGTTCCTCAGACCGGCATGACCTACCAGACGTTGGAGGGCCGCCAAGTGCGCCTTGTCCAGGCTCCCGGGCCTCGCCTCGTCCAGATTGCGCAGAGCGGCTCGCCGCAGAATGCGCCTCATCGGCTCCTTCCCGTCCAGACCAAGAACGTCGCCTACCCGCCCCGTGAGTACCACTCCACTGTTTTGTCTAAGTCTGTTTCAGTCCGTATCCCGTCTGAGCTGAACTCGGTTCCCATCAATCAGTGTGAGTACTTCCCCACAATTTAATAAACACTATTAAAAATTTGAATTCGGACCAAAAATATTCAGTATTTATTTCATTTTATTGATTATTTAAACGATTTACAAGGTTGTTTTTTTGTTTAAAAAAATCTTTGAAAAACAGAAAATCGAAATTTGCAAATTAAAATACGAAAAATCTCCAATTGGCGATTTTGAAAGAGAATGCGATTCTGACTTGATATGTGCTGAAATTAGCATTCAAAATATAAAAAAGTGACTTTAGATCAATTTTAATGTTTACTTCATGTTGAAAACAGCTTCCGTAGCGGTTTCCATCTGTTTATGTCAAACATTACTTTAAAAACATTGTTCAATTAGTTTTTGGTGTTGAACAATGTGAAAATCTTGTAATTCTCATTAAAAAAAAGTGGAAATATAGGAACAAAAATGCTATTTAATGTATTTTTAATACAAATATTTTCAAATAATTTAATTTTCCGCCGTGGTCCAGGCCCTCCGTTTCTGCCACCCCTGTTTTTTGTCTAAAAACTCGATTTCGGTCCGTATCCCGTCTGAGCTGAATTCGGTCCCCATCAACCACAATTTTCGGCTAAAACCTCGATTTCAGTTATGAACATCCCGCCTGGGCTGAATTCGCAACCTCTGAATGAGCGCCAGAAGGCCGTCACCCTGCAACAGATTCGCACGAACGTGGCTCCTCAGCAACAGATCAGGACGAATGTCGCTCCCCAGCAGCAGCAGCAGACAGGTCCCTCCATGCCCCACCCGTCCATGTACCAACTTGATGGAAATGGGGACCGTGACCTGGAGAAGGTACACTTTCCCTTGTTACCTTGAGATGATTCTGAATTCAGGTTCCTGCCAAGAAGCCCAGTAAGAAGAAGGCGAAGAGGGTGCTGTCGGAGCTCCTGAGGCAGATGCAGTTGGATGGCGGACGTGGCGCTGCGGGAATGTCCGACTCCTCCAGCGAAGACGAGGAGTTCGATCCGCTGAAGCGCCTGGTCGACAAGATCGGAGGCGATGGAGCCATCGACGATGAAGATGAGGAAAATGTGAGTTTTCCTCAACTTCTGCGGCCTTAGGTTGTAAAAAAAATCGGTCTTTCGAGACCTTAGGTTGTTAAAAAGCGGTCTTCTGCGGCCATAGATTCCTAAAAAGCGGTCTTCTTCGGCCTTAGGTTGTAAAAAAAAAAAGCGGTCTTCAGTGGCCTTAGGATGTAAAAAGCGGTATTCTGCGACCTTAGGTTGTAAAAAGGCGGTCTTCTGCGGCCATAGATTCCAAAAAAGCGGTTTTCTGCGGCCCTACGTTATAAAAAGCGGTCTTCTGCGGCCTTAGGTTATAAAAAGCGGTCTTCTGCGGTCTTAGATTGTTAAAAAGCGGTCTTCTGCGGCCTTAGGTTGTAAAAAAGCGGTCTTCTTCCAATAACCAATTCCTCTCTCTAGGTGGTCGAGGAGACGCCGCTGAATTCGGATGACGATGAGGACGACGCCGACCTGGATCGCCTGTTCGAAGTGGAGAACGTGATGATCTGCCAGTTCGAGAAGATCCACCGCTCGCGCAACAAGTGGAAGATGAATCTGAAGGACGGCATCTTGCGCGTGGATCACCGCGACACCTGCTTCTTCAAGTGCTCCGGAGAGGCCGAGTTCTAGGACTTCCGAAGCTCCAGGAGACTTCTGAAGCATCCCAAGCTTCCCCCGATCTCTTTTCACTGTTTCTCATTTTGCCCACTCTGTGAGGTCTCAATTCTACGGGCGCCCTGTACGTGTTGGAATAAATACCCCTGTTGTCTTATTCTAATTGACCCAGGCGTGATGACGCAATCCTATTTGAATACGTGATTTGCATATCCGGAAGTTCCGGAACCTTCCATTTGTCAATGTGGAGGGGTTCCGCTCATTTCAGCAGTTGTCCCGGTTGCGACCGGTTTCTTTTTATAATTTCTTTTATTTGTTTAAAACCCTTTTTAATTTATTTGAAAATATTTTTTTTAATTATTAAAAACGGTAATTTTAGCGTTTTCCGAAATGGCCGCTGTCGACATCTCGCCGAAGAACGACGGAGGAGTCCTCAAACTCATCAAGAGGGAGGGAAGTGGGGCCGCTAAGCCCGCCAACGGCACCACCGTCAAGGTAAGAGGGTTTTACATAGGCTCATCGATGTAGAAATTGATTGTTTATATTGTTTATTTAAAAGCGTTAAAATATATTTAAAATAGCTTTTAAATTGTCTAAATACCTCGTAAATCCATCTTTTTAGCGGTTACATTAAAAAAATTAGTAAAATTACTATAAATATAGTTTAAATAGTCTCTAAATGAAGTAAAAATAATTATATTAAGTAAAAAAGTACAACCGCAATAAACAGAAATGTGTAGATTTTTCTGAATTTATTGAGGCATAGATTGCCAATTTTGAACCACGTTGAGTGTACCTACCGTAACCCAGGTCAAAAATCGATATTGAACCTACCCTAACCCTGGTAAAAAATCGATGTTGATCTATAATAAAACTGTAATTCACAACGTTTCGTGAAAATCCCCGATTTTTTGAGCATAAAATTACTGTAAATAGCTTGTCAATATTCTAAATAGCTTGTAAATTAAGTAAAAACAAGTATATTTTCAGGTGCACTATGTCGGAACCTTGGAGAATGGAGAGCAGTTCGACTCGAGCCGCGACCGTGGCACCGAGTTCCAGTTTCCCCTGGGCCGTGGTCAGGTAGATACCTTTTTTGGCTGATTTTCATCATTTTTGGCTAATTTACGTCAATATTTTGGCTTGTTTACCCTTTTAACCGGCTAACTTATATTGCTTCAGGTGATCAAGGGCTGGGACATTGGAGTGGCGACGATGAAGCAGGGAGAGGTCGCCGTCTTCACGATTCGCTCGGAATACGGCTACGGAGAGGCCGGCAGCCCGCCGAAGATCCCCGGAGGAGCGACGCTGGTCTTCGAAGTGGAGCTCATCAGCTGGCAGGCCGAGGACATTTCGCCCGAGCGCGACGGATCCATCTGCAGGACGCTGATCGTCGAGGGAGAGAAGCTCGCCAACCCCAACGACACCAGTCTCGTCAAGGGTAGGTCTCTCTCTCTCTCTCTCACCCTATATTCAAATACATATTTCAGTCCACGCTGTCGGTTCCTACGAGGGCCGTGTCTTCTACGACAGAGACCTGGAGTTCTCCCTGGGTGAGGGTTCGGAGGTCGGCCTGCCTGAGGGAGTGGACCGTGTCCTGCGCCGTTTCTGCAAGGGGGAGAAGTCCATCGTCGACATCAAGGGCACCAAGTTCACCTACGGAAACGACGCCCCCGTCGAGTACGAACTGCCCGCCAACGCCCCGATCCAGTTCACTTTGTTCCTCAAGGATTACGAGAAGGTGCGATTTTACCTCACTTTTCAGTCAATTTCGGTGTTTTGAGGCCTAAGGTTGTAAAAAGCAGTCTTCTGCGGCCTTAGGTTTGTAAAAAAGCGGTCTTCTGCGGCCTTAGGTTGTAAAACGTCGATTCTAATATCTTATCGTTTCAGGTCCCTGCTACTTGGGAGATGACTAGCGCTGAGAAGCTGGAGAACTCTCGTGAGATGAAGGAGCGAGGAACCGCCTTCCTCCAGCAGAACAAGCTCCGTCTGGCCTTCAACAAGTACAAGCGGGTGGAGGAGCTCCTGGAGTACGAGAAGAGCATGGACGCGGAGCAGAAGAAGGTAACGTTCTTCTTTAGATTTCCGTTAAAGTTCCTTTGTTCCAGACGAGGGATGCCCTGATTCTGGCCGCCTACCTCAACATGTCTCTGGTGTGTGGCAAGCTGGGAGAGCACATCAACAGCATCAAGTACTGCGATAAGGTACCTTTCTCTCTCTTTCTCTCTCTCTTGGATATAGATAGCTGACTGGATAATTTCAGGCGCTGGAGGCTGATCCCAACAATGTCAAGGCGTTGTTCCGCAAGGGAACCGCCAAATTCGCTATGAACGACGTCGACGAGGCGAAGAAGATCTTCGAGGCTATTGTGGCAATCGACAAGGAGAACAAGGCCGCCCAGCAGCAGGTCCTCGTCTGCGCCCAGAAGTTGAAGGACTTGATGGAGGCCGACAAGCGCCGCTACAGGAAGCTCTTCCACAAGACCTCCGCTCCCCAGGTTCCTCAGGTTATTTCTTCTTTATTTTATTTAATTCATTCGTATTTCAGCAGAACGTGGATGAAGTGCACGACGACGCCGTTCCCTCCACCTCGTCTGCCACCGCCAATGCGTGATTTTTCCACCTATCCCATCCCGGTCTTTGTTGTGATGTCTTTTTGTATTTATTTTTCCACAATAAATTTTACTGATGAAATATGAGGGGAAACATTTATTGTCAATAGACGCGTACAATGGTACGTACAGATGACTGCTAACTGCAGTGTTATTGGCGCTGACGGAGTTCGTAGCAGACTCCACCCACGGGGACTTCGGGGTATGGGCAGGCTCTTTCTGAAGAGGAAACATTTAGCCTTCTCTCTCTCCCTCTGACTGTCTGTGTGTCTAACCTCTCTTTCTCTCTGGCTCTGCGTCTCTAACCTATCTTTTCCCTGCCTCTGCGTCTCTCGAATATGTCTGCCTGATTCTCTCTCTCTCTCTCTCTCTCTCTCTCTCTCTCTCTCAAACTAACCACATCTTTTGTCAATCTTCCCTCCAACAATCCTCGATACGAGAACCAAGAAGTCTGGGCACACTCCAACTCTGCCGTGCCCTGTGCTGTCCCTCAGCATGGGACAACACACATTCATAGATGATTTTCCACCAGCCGACTGGCAGAAGTAGCTAGCTGGACATTGACGACCACCCATTGGGGAGCAGAGGACAGCTGTGCGGGTGGCCGGGTGCAACAGGGGGTTCCCTCCGGAACGGCATTGGGGAACGGAGGAGAGGGAAGGGCGTGGCGAGGCACAACAGTAGTAGTCCTTTAAGAAAAGATTAAAACATTCTTTCTCTCTGTCTCTCTCTCACTCCCTCTCTCTCTCTGTCTCTCTGTCTCTGTCTCTGTCTCTCTCTCTTTATCCGTCTCTCTTTCTCTAACAACTCACCTTATTCCTGTAAATACATTCGAATCCTGTGGGACACCGGGTCTTCGTGCACGTTTGAGGGGAGCCATTCAGAAGATAGGCGGTTCTTCCGACTGGGCAGACCTCCTCCTGAGATAGTTCGGCAATTGGAGAGCCGGATGGAGAACAGCAGATGTATTGCGTCTTTTTCCAATTGATTTGGCAGGTGTGGCCGTGGGGACAGGGACGAGAACCCGGGTTGCAGAGGGTGACACGGCCGGTTTCTGGATCTCGGAGAGGGGAGAATCCCTTTTTGGAACAGGCGGCGGAGACGACTGGAATGGGATGGGTTACGGTAGTTTTCTCTATGTCTCTAACTCTCTCTCTCGCTGTCTGTCTCTATCTTTCTCTATCTTTCGCTCTCTCTCTCTCTCTCCCTTTCTTTCTCTGTGTCTCTCACCCACCCTCTGTTTCTCTGCCTTTCTGTACCTCTATCCGCTTTACTGTCTACGTATGTTATCTGCGTCTCTAACTGTCTGACTCTATTCTCTGCGTCTGTCTGACTCTAACCTTTGCGTCTTTGACTGTCTGATTCTATCCTCTACGTCTCTCTCTCCCTCCCTCCCTCTCTCTCTCTCTCTCTCTCGGCTTTAGGAAAAGTGGCCTTAGGTTGGCAAATGCGGCCTTGTTTTTTCAAAGCGACCCAGTTTCTTTCTCTATTTGTCCCTCTATCCGTCTTTGTCTTCTCTGTCTCTCTCCCTTTCTCTCTCTCTCTCTCTCTCTCTCTCTCTCTCTCTCTCTCTCTACCTTTTGTCTTTTTCGGCGGGGCTGGTCTCACTATCTGTGCCGCAATGCACTTCTCTCCCTTTTCCACCAGTCCTCTCTTACACTCGCAGATGCCATCCATACATCCAGCTCCTTCTGGACACTGCTTCCCCACAACACATCCCTCCCCAATCCTAACCGGATTGTGGCACAAATCGTTATGGGATATTTGACCCGGTGAACATTCTAAAGTCAATTAAGGTTCAGCCTTAAGGCTTTAGAACTTACTAAGTTGTGTTCTGCAGAAGTTCCCAACAGCTACCGTATTCGAGGGGCAAGTGCAGATTTCTTGGGTGCAGACGGCGCCTCCGGTGCATTGTTGGGTGGAGAGGCAGGATTGACCGGGGGAGGCTCTTGGTTGGCAGAGTCCTTCGATTTGGACTTCATCGGAGGTGCAGCGAACGGATTTGGTGGTGCAGCAGACGTTGGAGCCGCTGAGGCTTCTTTGGCAGGCGAAGCCTTCGGGACAGTTGGACTGACCGATGACGCAGCGTTCGGCTTCTCCGGAGACGCCGACAAAGGCGACGGAGTCGATGGGGCAGCCTGGAAGGAGAGGGTAGGGAGGGAAGATAGAGAGAGAGAGAGAGAGAGACTCAGACAGTTAGATATACAGATGATATACTCAGTCGGACAAACCAGACAGTTAGATATAGAGAGGATAGCGTAAGATAGTCATACACGCAGAGGAGAGTCGAACAGTTAGAGACGCATAGGACATACACAAATAGTTAGAGACGCAGAAGATAGAGGCAGACAGTTGGAGACGAAGAGGGTGGAGTCAGACAGTTAGAGACGCATGTGAAAGACCTATTTAGACAGTTAGAGACATAGAGGGCAGAATCAGACAGAGAGGATATCTTCGGGCAGCTAGAGACGGAGAGAAAAAGATTTACACATTTAGAGACGCAGAGGATAGAGTCAGACAGTCAGAGACGCAGAGGAAACAGTCGAGCGGTTAGAGACGCAGAGGATAGCGTCAGACAGTTAGAGACGATGATGGCAAGTCAGAGAGTTTGAGACGCAGAAGATAGAGTGAAACAGCTAGAGACGCAGATGGTAGAGTCAGGAAGTTATATACGCAGAAGATAATTTCAGATAGCTAGAGACGAAGAGAATAGAGTCAGACAGTTAGAGATGCAGAGGTTAGAGTCAGACAGTTAGATAAGTTGAGAGCATTGTCAGACAGTGAGAGACGAAGAGAATAGAGCCAGCCAATTAGAGACGCAGAGGTATAGCCAGACAGTTAGAGACACAGAGGATAGAGTCAGACAGTCATAGAAGCAGAGGGCTGATTCAAACAGCTAGGGAGTCAGACAGTTAGAGATTCAGTGGATAGTCAATTAGAGACGTAGAGGATAGAGGCAGATAGTTGGAGATGACAGAAGAGAAAGAGACAGAATTAGAGAGAGAAAGAGAAAGAGTGACAGAGAGAAAGAAAGACAGAAAGAGAGGCAGAATATAGGCAGAGATAGAGAAAGAGAGAGAGAGATACACAGAGCAATAATCTCACCTCCGCTCACTCCACAGCACTGGAATTGATTGTTTGTGGTCGAAAACTGGCAGAAGTAGCCAGCCGGACAGGAAGATGACCCAGCCGTGCAAACCCTAACAGTCCCAGTCTCTCTGAATGCCAATTGCCCGGCTGGACACCCATCTGCCAGTTTAGCCGGTGCTGGGGCAGGGTTCGATCCACAGCATTGGTACCTAAAGATACGGTAAAGATTCTACCGTAACCTACAGTAACCCTACCTTTGATTAGACATCGACCACTGGCAGGTGAAACCTTGAGGACAGGGGGCATTCGGTGGATTGAATGGGTCACACTGCCCAATTTCACCATTGACCAAGTAAACGAAGTTTCCAGGAGGACAACCATCTAGGGTTACTGTAGGTTACCGTAACCAGGGGGTACTGTACCTGAGACTACTGTTATTGAAGAAGACGAGGATGGGGAAGAAGAACGGCAGCAGAATCCTTCTGTAGTGGAGGAGGCTGAAGTGCAGGTGTAGCCAGGAGGACAGGAGACAAAGGATCCCATGGTGCAGGCGCGAGGTTGTTGGGATTGCTCGTCTACCACGTACTCGGCGTCATCGGGGCAGATGGCTGGAAATAGTGGAGTGATGCGGCAAAATAGAAGATGACTTACAATTGCTTGTGCAGCAGAAGCCTTGCAGGGCGTTTTGAAGGTAAGATTGGCATTCGTAGCCATCTGGGCATTGCTCAGGCCTGCCCATGGTACAACGGGCCGGTTGGTTGCTTCGGGGGTCGCGGTGGAGGAATTTTCCAGAAGGACAGGTTTCTGAAGAGAGAAATGAGGAATCTATTAAATGAAAAGGAATCCTACTTCCTTTGGTTGAGGCGCAGCAGTAGTACTTGTTCTTCTGGAGATGGAAGCGGCAGAGGTAGTTGGAGGGACAGGAGGCTTCCATGTTGATGACGCATTCACGGGGGGAGAGGGAGAGGGTGTCCATGTAGGCTTTTTCTCCGTCAGGGCAGACTCCTGGAAGAAGAGGGATTGGAGAGAGAGAGAGAGAGAGAGAGAGAGAGAGAAGTCAGAGGTACAGAATCAGACAGCGAACGAGGCCAGAGATGCAGACTCAGACAGTAAGAGAGATCATACACGCAGAATCCGTAAAACAAAGGTCAGACGCAGAGAAGCAGAATCAGATTGAAAGAGAATTCACAGACATATACACGGTCAGAGACGCAGAGGTATAGGTTAGAGTCGCAAATTCACCGGGTTAGATATATAGAGAGATAGAGATAGACGAAGGGAGAGAGATAAAGATACAGAAAGAGAGAGAGAGAGGGAGATAGAGAGATAGAGATAAAGATAGAGAGAGAGAGAGAAAGAAAAGAGAGAGAGAGAGAGAGAGAGAGAGAGAAAGAGAGAGAGAAAGAGAGAAACTCACCTAAATCCATCGCTCCACAGCAAACATGATTATTAATCAATGGATTAAAAGTACATTCATATCCATTTGGACAGCTATTGCTCAACGCCTCATTGCAATGAATTGGCTGTTGAGAATTCGGATCCACATAGGCTATGTTACCAGCAGGGCAAGCTAAACACCTTAAGTTACTTAGGTTCTTAAAAGAGACTTACAGTTGCTCATACAGAAGGTTCTACATTGCTGGACAGTGAGGAAGTTGTTCTGATTGCCGTCGCAGCCTCCGAATTGGAAGGATGTGCACTGGGCGGTGACGATGTTGAAGTAGTACCTGGTAACCGGTTGGGCAGCACATTGGGTTCCTTGTTGGGGAGGGAGGCCGCAGAGATAGGCTGAAATGACGAAATTATTTAAGTATGTGTGTATGTGTGTGAGTGTGGCTGTGATTTCACGTCTACACGTATTCACGTGTTTTAGAGAGAGGTTCAGAAAAACAGAGGGGCAGAGAAAGAAGTGTGTGTATCTGTGTATGTGTCTATCTGGGCGTGTATGTGTGAGCATGTGAGCGTATGTGGGTTTATGTCTATGTGTGGATGTTTGTATGCGTGCATGTGTATGTGCGTGTGTGAGTGTGTGTGAGTATGTGAGTGTGCCTGTGTATGTGTGAGCGTGTGAATGTGTGTATATGTGTATATGTTTGTATGTGTCTATGTGGGTATGTTTGTGTGAGCGTGTGAACGTGTATGTGTGCATGCATGTCTGTGACTGTGTCTACGTCTATGTGCATGTGTGAATGTGTGAATGTGTCTATATGTATGTGTTTATGCGTGTGTGTACGTATAAGTGTGTGCGTATATGTATGTTTGTGTGTCTCTGTGTGTATGTGTGTGCGTGTGTATCTTCACGTCAACACGCTTTCACATTTCACCTCGAGAGAGATGATAAGGATGAGAAGTGTGTGTAAATGTGTATGTGTGTATGTTTGTAAGTGTTATTATGCATGTACGCGTGTACATACATGTGGGTGCGTGTGAATGTGTGTATGTATGTGCGTGTGTATACGTGAGTACGTGTGCTCACGTGAGTTTGTGTATGCGTGAGTAAATCAGTGAGATCTAATTCCGATCTCTGAATCTTCTAGCAATCTTTGACTCTTTATCCCACTGATTAACATCATATGACCTGCGCTTGACCAAACCACATATATCCCCTTTTTCCGTTTCCATAGGGACACTTCCCCGTTTTCGGCCATGGATAACTTCCTTTGGCAAAACCGCGAAGTTCGCTTTGATGTAGACGCCAGGTTAGTTTTACCCTTTCTTTTAACTACCATAAACATATTTCAGGCTTCTAAAGCTGGTTCCTGGTGAAAATCTAGTCGCCAAGATTGAAAATGTGGAGGATTTACAAGCTCCAAATGGGGATATTGGTAAGATTCGAATGGATTGGTCAAGTTAGGCTTTAAGTTTAAGGAACAGTGAGATTGACAAACATGAGAGTGATGTGGCACGCGGTGAACAGGACTGGGATTAATTTGACTATTGGGTACAGTACCATTTTGAAGCACGAGAAGGAGAGGGATTTGGAGGTAGAGAGAGAGAGAGAGAGAGAGAGAGGGAGAAAGAGAGAAAGACCTCTCCAGAAGTACAAAGGAGAGGCCCTTTCCCTTTTCGCTCACTATCTTGGCTTCAAAGTCTACAAATTCATCTTCAAGGCAACTACAGAAGAGGTAAGTCTACTTTGATCATTAAAGCAGATTCTTTAGCAACAAGCTGATTTCTATGAAACCTTCCAATCGGCGCTGAAATCGTATGAAGCAACAAGTGTGGCCATCGAAAGTCTAATTAACCAAGGATCTTTGATCGACGAATCGGGCAATTTGCGGCTTTTATCAATGGAGCAGGTTAACTTACGGGTGGACGATGTTTGGGATTTGGGAAAGGAAAAGGTAGATCTCTCTCTCTCTCTCTCTCTCTCTCTCTCTCTCTCTCTCTCCGTCTCTCTGTCTGCGTCTCTAACCCGCGTCATATGTCTGCCTCTCTATCCTGTGTCTCTCGTCTGCGTCTCTAACCTGGGTTTTATGTCTGCGTCTCTAACCTGGGTCTTATGTCTGCGTCTCTAACCTGCGTCTTATGTCTGCGTCTATAACCTGCGTCTTATATCTGCGTCTCTAGTCTGCGTCTTTTGCTTGTGTCTCTAGCCTGCTTATTTTGTCCGCGTCTCTAACCTGCGTCTTATGTCTGCGTCTCTAACCTGCGTCTTATGTCTGCGTCACTAACCTGCGTCTTATGTCTGCGTCTATAACCTGCGTCTTATGTCTGCGTCTATAACCTGCGTCTTATGTCTGCGTCTCTAACCTGCGTCTGATGTCTGCGTCTTATGCCTGCGTCTCTAGCCTACGCCTCACGTCTGCGTCTCTAATCTCGTCTGAGTCTTATGTCTGCGTCTGTAACCCGCGTCTTATGTCTGCGTGTCTAGCCTGCGTCTCGCGCCTGCTTCTCTAACCTGCGTTTCTAACCCGCGTCTTATGTTTACTTCTCTAACCTGCATCGTATATCTGCGTCTCTAACCTGCGTCTCTCGCCCGTTCTTCTCTCTGCGTCTGCCTTTGCGCTCTCTCTCTCTCTCTCTCTCTCTCTCTCTCTCTCTCTCTCTGCAACCTCCCTTCAGACCAGACTAGGAACCCTCTTCATAACAAACTGGCGCCTTGTCTGGTGCACCCACCCTGACTTCAAAGAACCCATCTCCCTCCCCTACCTCCGCCTCTCTCTCGTCCGAATCTACGAAAGAAAGGCTGGTTCTATCCTTGTCATCAGATCCAGTACTCCCGTAAGACCCTTTACTTTTCATTGAAACCCTTTCTTTCAGAAGTCCAACTGTCTCTTCGCCTGGAAACTCTTCCCAAACGACAGACAGACAGCCCTGTGCCATCAGATTCAGGACCTTCTGAAGGCCAGGAAGGAGAATCCAATCTTTGGGGCCACTTTTCAAGAAGAAGAGGCAGTAAGTTAAGCTTTTAAAGTAAACTAAAGCTTCTTTTAAGCTTGAATCGTCTGAACTGGACGTTCTGGATGGACCCCTAGAAGAGCTTCATAAGAAACTAGAAGGGGAGGTACTCCCGAAGAAAACATACCTTCTGATGGAATTGGATCCTCGTTTTCTTTCATAAGATGACATTTTGAAGAATGAAATCGGTTGAAATTCAATTGAAATTGAAATCAGCCCGTGGGATACCCGCGCCTCGTCTAATGAAGGCGCCGCGCAGGGTAATTCCAGGCGCGCAGATAGTGCAGTGGCAAGGTGCCCGTCTTATGAGCTGCAGGTAGTGGGTTCGATCCCCATCGGTGTTTTTTGTAGATTGTGTGGGCTCTTTTGTGCCCCCTGCGTGTTTATATCACCTTTTTGCTGCCTGCAACGAGCCATTACTCCCACGGCTGAGGCGCACGCAAACCGAGTACAATTTCCTTTTTCCTGGGTAACCAGGGGAACATGCCACTTCGCTTCCTAATCTCGTGATGGCTGGCGGCCTGTGGCAGAACAGAGAAGTTTGCTTCAATGTGGACAACACGTTAGTTTATATTCTTTTGTTTTCATTTTTCTAAAAAAAGTAGTTTTTCAAAAACAATTTTAGATGTTTTTCCTTTTCAAATTAAAATCAATAAAAATTCCAAAAAAAACTTTTTTAGATTGCTTTACACATTCCCAGGCGAAACTGTGATTGACCACATTTATCATGTGCAGGACATGAAATGCAAAGACGGTGAACATGGTAAAATTCTAATTTTGACTTATTATAAAATTTTGGGAAATTTAAGGTAGGGTTCGCTTGACGAACTTTAGACTCTTTTGGAAATCTGACATTGGGACTGGGAGGAATGTGAGCATTGGATACGAAGCAATAGTGGAACATGAAACTGGAGTTCATTATGAGGTTAGAGAGAGAGAGAGAAAAAGAGAGAGAGAGAGAGAGAGAGTGAGAGAGAAAGAGAGACATACTTTAGACAGGCGAAACTCCCCGAAAACGTGACGTCATCAAACTGACCACCGATACCGGTGACGAATTCAGCTTCGGTGCTATGACCCTATCGGTTAGTTTTTGCCGTAACCTTAAGTACCGTAACCATAACGTTTTTTAGCAACATACCCGCTTCTATATGACCTTAGAGTCAGCCTTAAGATCTTACAATAACACTAAAATGGAAGTTGAGATGGTAGTCCAAGGCCCAGCAATCAATGATGCAGGCAATTTACGACTCGTGTCAATGGAGCAATTTAACTATCGCGTGTGTCACGTATGGAATTTGGCCCCTGAAAAGGTATCTTTCTTTCTCTCTTTCTCTCACTCTCTCTCACTCTCTCTCTGTCCCTCTCTACCTCTCTCTCTCACTCTCTCTCTCTCTCTCTCTCTCTCTCTCTCTCTCTCTCTCTCTCTTTCAGAACATCACCGGCACCCTCTTCATCACAAATTGGCGCATAGTCTGGTGCGCCCAAAACGACTTCTCCTACAGTCTCTCCATCCCCTACCTTCGTCTTTCTCTAGTCCGAATCTACAAAAGAAGCAGTGGCCCACTTCTAGTCTTCAAAGCCAATACTTCCGTAAGATATCCTATTTTCCTGTTATTTAAACTAGCCTATTTTACTCCTAAAATCCAAATTCAGAGCGGAGAGGACCAAGTCTTTGGAATGAGGGTGTTCCCAAATGAGAAACAGGCCAAACTGTGCCAGCAGATTCAGATGCTTCTGAAGACTAGGCAGCAGAATCCGATGATTGGGACAAGCATGCCAGAAGAACAGGGGGTGAGTTAGGTAAATTATGGATTAATGATGGTTTTTAGCTGACTCGGGCTGAACTGGCCATTATGGATGTTCCCCTGTCTCGGCTGAAACGAAGCGATGGGTATACGACGCTGCAGAAGGAGCAAAATTTCCCGACTGTCGTGTTTCAATGAAGCTTTTTTTTGGCAAATGAAGGTTTAAACTGTGTTTCTGAGGGTTTGAACCACCCATTGAGACAGAAATTTAAAAAAAATGCGAGTAGGACCACCCATTTCAGAGCGACACGGATTGGACCACCCAGTTTAGAGTTATATGGATAAGACCACCCATTGGAAGTGAAGCCGACTAGACCACCAGATGAGGGCCACACGGATTGAACTACCCTGTGAATACGACACCGCTGGGCCACCCAGTTGAGAAAAAGGGAATGAGACCTTGATACGGCTAGGACCACCTATTGGAAGCGACGCAGCTCGGACCACCCATTGAGATCGGCTCGGTTAGGACCTAGTAGTTGAGAACGAAACGGCTGGACCACCCATTCAGAGCGGCGAGATTGGACCACCCAGTTGAGAATGACCCAGCTTGGACCACCTAGTACAAAAGATAGAGCTAGGACCACCCACTGATCGTGAGTGCTACGCAGTTTGGACCACCCATTGAGATCAGCTTGGCCAGGACCACCCAGTTGAGAACGACGCGGCTAGGACTACCGATTCAGAGAGACGCGAATAAGACCACCCAGTTAAAAGCGACGCGGCTGGGACCACCCTGTTGTAAGTGACTGTTAGGACCACCCAGTCAAGCACGATAGGGCTAAGACCACCCATTAAAAGCGACACAGATTGGACCACACAAATACCTTGGAATGAAAACTACCGTACCTCTCGTAGGACAGCATCTGTTGACGGTAGAGTGTCCTGCCACGACCGGGGTGCATTCATGGGTCTCCGGACAGTCTCCTCCTTGCCCTCCTCCACAGATCCTCATCATTCCTTGGTGGTCTCTCAACGGAGTTCCTCCATTTGGACACCCTCCTACTGAGCAGAACTGCTCGCAAGATTCCCGATTGGCAAAGTTGTTGGAGTTTCCGTCACAGCCGTTGTACTGGAAACTGTCGCAGTTCTGGGTGGCTGCGTTGTAGAAGAACTTGAAGGTGGAACCGGCACCGCACTGGACACCACTGTCGGAATTGAGACTGCAGGTGTAGGCTGAAAGGAGCAGATTTAGGAGAGAGAGAGAGAGAGAGAGAGAGAGAGAGGCTAGATAGGGGGTACCTTTGGTTGGGCAACAACCCCATTGGGTTCCGTCGAAGTAGCAGTCAAAGTTGGCTGGACAGCCTTGGCCGTTTTGGCAGGACATGAAGTTACCAAATTGGTCTTTGTAGGCTTGGCCTTGGATACACTTGGGCTCGGCTGAAAATGGGGATTTCGTAACGGCCTCACGGTCTCACGGTCTCACATCACAGACTTATATCATTACAGGCTCACGGGCCTCACAACTCCGTTTCACATCCTTACATCTTCACCTCATCAAGTCTCAGATCCTCACATGCTCACATTCTCACATAGTCACAACCTTACCACCTCACAAGCTCACAGACTCACATCCTCACTGCCTTCACATTCTCACAACCTCAACTTTCATATCCTCACAACATCACCATGTCACAACCTTATATCCTCACGCTTCACCTTGTCACATTATCACGCCATCACACGCAAGGGTTTAACAACGTCACCTCCTCACTTCCTGACATTCGCACTTCGTCATATTCTCAAAATCTCGCATTCTCACATCCTCACACTATCGCATCGCCAAATATTCACATCCTCACACCGCTACACCGTCACATAAAGACAAGCTCCCATTTCCATTTTTACAGCCTCACTGGCTCACATTCCCACAGCATCACATTCTCACAGCCTCACATTCGCATAGCCAACTAGCTTCACATTCTCACCGCGTCACATTCTCACACCCTCAAACTAGAAAAGCCTCACATTCTCACATTCTCCAAGGCTCACGTTCTCACGGACAAACAACCTCACATTCTAAGAGCCTCAAATTCTCACATTCTAACAACCTCACAATTTCACAACCTCACATTTTTTTCGCCGCTTATCCTTATAGCCTCACATCCTCCCTCACATCATCACAGGTTCACAACCTCACGCTTCACATCTTCTACTCCTCGAAATATCACATTCTCACTGCCTCCCTATCCTCACAGCTTATTCTCCGTCTCTCTCTTTATTTCTCTCTCTCTCTCTCTCTCTCTCTCTCTCTATCTCTCTCTCTCTCTTTCCCTCTTCAACTCACGCATAGCATTCTTGCAGTAAGATTGGCAATCGATAATCGATTCGAAGTTGTTATCATTTCCCTGAATCAATAAATCGATAAACCAATACTATTTCTTTTCTTACCTGACAGCCAGTGAATTCAAACATCTGACACTGCCTGGTCTTTGCATTATACCAGTACCTCTTCACATTCTCGGTACAATCTCCCACTCTCAACGGCTGAGCACAAATTGTTTCTAAACAAATTAAAATTCAAAAATCGATTGAAATCCATGAAATTACGTTTTCTGGGGCAGCAGACGCCGTGATCTGCCTTGCACTCGTGAGAGGAGGGGCATTGGGCGTTGGTCTGACATCGTTGGGCGTTTTCGCCCACTCGGAGGGGGGAACCACGCTCACATTGCACTGAAATTAGCATATTATGAGATAAAGTTTGTAAAGTTTGTAAAAAGTATTTGTAAAACTTACATCTCTCACAATACATCTCACATTCGTTCTTCGAGAGGAAGTTGTTGTAGTTGCCGCCTGCTCCTTTGTAGACGAAGTCTTTGCACCGCCCGTTTGCTGGGTCGTAGTAGAATCTGAAATGCCTCTGCGTCTCTCTTTCTCTCTAATCTCTCTCTCTCTCTCTCTCTCTCTCTTTCTCTGCCTACCTGATACTCTCCCTTCCTGTGCTGACCATGAAGCCGTGATGATATACTTGATTTCTGGGATTGATGTCTAAGGGACGGCCTCCACGCATTGAACAAACGACAGCTGAAAATTGAAGGTTAGAGACGCAGAACCAGACAGACAGAGAGGTTAGAAACGCAGTGTCAGACAGAAAGAGGAGTTCGACACGCAGAGTCAGGCAGAAAGAAAGGTCAGAGACGCAGAATCAGACAGACACATAGGTTAGAAACGCAGAATCAGACATGCAGAGAGGTTAGAGACGCAGAGGCAGACAGAAAGGGAGATTGGAGACGCAGAATCAGACAGAGAAAGAGAGAGAAATTAGCATGTAAGCAAAATCTGATCCATTGGAATAAATTCTTATGCGTGACTGCAGACCACCCAGACAGCTGACCGCCACTCCATTCCCTTTCCTCCCTTCGTGCGGTCGGATGCACCTCTTTCTCCGTCTATCGGTTGCTCTAAGCGTCTTCCACCTCTCTCTCGCCAACACCTGCACCATCGTCCGATTCAAAACCGTCGAAGAGTACAATGCGAAGAAAGAGGTGGGTTTTAGAGAGAGAGAGAGAGAGTGAGAGAGAGAGAGAGAGAGAGAGAGAGAGAGAGAGAGAGAGATCTGTAAACTTTCAGACAAGCGATGGACACAAGGCCTGTTCCTTCAAAGCCACTTGGTCTGGCAATTGTGCTGAGCCAATGATTGAACTGGGCTCTTCTGGAAGCATCAGTGCAAAGTGTGGACAACTCAAGTTGCAGAATGAACTCCATTCTGTGGAATGCACTTGCACTGGGGATAAATGCAACGACGAGTTGGAGAACTTTGATGTGGGTTTGGGCCACCCCTAAGACTGATGAATCCAAGCTGCAAAGATCACCTAATTTAGAGGAGTTTAGACCACCCAGTTGATAATGATCTGGCTAGGACCGCCCAGTTGAAAATAACCTTGGTTAGAGACCACCCAGTTGGGAAGGACGAAACTATGACCTCCTATAGCTTTCGCCAAGCTGGAATCATGCCAAAATGAACCTTAGTGCAGCGGAAATGAGATACGCAGTGCGAGAGACAATGTAGAATGAGGAGACTTAGATATTCTAATTAGTGTGCAAAAATTTCCCCGCCGTTTTCATTTTGGCAATGACTATAGTTGAAGCGACGCGGCTAGGACCACCCAGTTGAGAATGGCGTTGCTTGGACCACCCAGGTCATAAAGACATGACAAGGACCACTTAGTTGAGAATGACCTGGTTTGGACCACCCAGCTGAAAATGACCTGGCGACTACTTAATTGCTAGGAACTGGGTTTGGACCGCCCTGTTAAGTTCGGCGTGGGTAGGACCTCCCAGTTGAAAAGGACGTGTCTAGGCCCCACCAGTCGATTGAGATGTGGCTAGGACCACCCAGGTAAACACGACACGGCTAGGACCACCCAGTTAGATGAACGCGGGTAGGGTCACCCCTTTCAGAGCAACCCTACTAGACCACCCATTTGAGAATGACCTGGCTCAGCCCACCCAGTTCAGAAAGACATCGGTAGGGCCATCCAGTTGAAAGCTTTTGGCTAAGACCACCCAGTTAAAGTTGACGGGGTAGGTTCGCCTAGATAAGAGCGATGCATCTAGAACCACCCAGTTCAGGCTGAAATGTCTAAGACCACCAGTTAGTAAAGCTGCTAGGACTACTCAGATAAGAGGAGGTTAGGACCACCCAGTTAAAAGGGACGTAGCTTGGACCACCCATTGAGAGACCCCCTTAGACCACCGAGAAACCTCATTTTTCAGAAGCTCCTCTCCGGCCTCAATGAAGACACCAAAGTGCATTGCCTCCGCACCCACGTGAGCACCCTCATCTCCAAGATGAAGCAGGAAAGGAAGCAAGATAGGACTCTCATAATCGTTCTTGGCGTTTCCGGAGGCCTCCTCCTCCTAGTTCTCATGGGCGTTATTGCCTGCTGTGCCTGGTGCTTCTGTATGGTCAAGAAAGGAGAGAAAGAAGCTGACAAAGATCTCAAGCGATTGGAAGAGGATGGAGTGAGTTTTCAATCAAAAAGCAAAAGGAAGCGACGCGGTGGGGTCGAACCAGCGACCTCGCGGTTATGAGGCAGGGCGCTAACCGCTAACCCATCGATTCCCAAGGATACCTCAAAGGGAAAGGAGGAAAGTGCGGAGAGCAGTCAGAAGGAGGAGTAGATGAAGTGGACTCAGAGATTTTGTCATAAAGGTTTTTGGTAGGGGTTTTCGGAGAGAGAGAGAGAGAGAGAGAGAGAGAGAGAGAGAGAGAGAAGTCAGAGACTCAGATTTGTATTGAAAGAAAGGTCGCAGAATCTCACAGGAAGAGGTCAGTAACTCAAAGATCAAATGAGGTTAGAGACGCAGAAAAGCAGATGGTAAGAGATATTAGAGACGCAGAGTCAGGCAGAGAAGTCAGAGATGAGGTCAGAGACGCAGAATCGACTAGAAACAGGTCAGAGACGTAGAATCATCAGACAGCTAGACAGAATCATACAGAAAGGGAGGTCAAAGACGTAGAATCAGTGAGAAAGAGAGTTTATAGACGCAGAATCAGCCAAATAGACAGATTAGAGACGCAGAGTGGATGAGAAATAGAGGTCAGAGACGCAGAATCAAACACCGAGAGAGAGGGAGAGAGAGAGGTCAGATCCGGAGAGGCAGACATAAAGGAGGCTAGAGACGCAGAATCAGACATACATTAAGGTTAGAGACGCAGAATCAGACAGACAGAAAGGGCAGAGACGCAGAGCCTAATAGAACTAGAGGGCAGATTCGCCTGAATCTGGTTATAAGAGAGGTTAGAAACGGAGAATCAGACAGGAAAAGTGGGCATATAGACCGAATCAGACGTAGAGAGAAGTCAGAGACGCAAAATCAGCCGACAGATAGGTCATAGACGCAGACTCAGACAGAAATAGAGGTTAGAGACGCAGAATAAGACAGAAAAAGAGGTTAGAGACGCAGAATCAGACAGAAAGGGAGGTTATAGACGCAGAATCAGACAGAAAGAGGGTTAGACACGCAGAATCTACGGGAAGAATGGTGAGAGTCTCAGAGGCAGGAGAGACATAGAGAGAGAGAGAGAGAGAGAGAGAGATAGAAATCGAAAGAGAGATCTCACCTGGAGTAGGACAGCACAAATGCTGACTTCCAACCGAAGTACACTGATAATCATTGGCGCACCCAACCGACGTAGCGCAGCTGGTCAACGCCCTCTCCGAAAGCACACTAGCCTCAGAAGTGTATTGAGGAGAGCCCCTTTGGCAAGCTAAAACTCATCAGATTCACTTTGAAATCAAGGTAAAACTCACTGTCTCTACAGTAAGATTCACAGTGCCGGATCGTCTTGAAGTTGTTGGCAGAGTGGTACTTGGCATCTCCAGCGGAGGGATCCCACATGAACTGTTGGCAAGTGCCAGTGACGGCGTTGTACCACCAACGGGGTTCGGTTGGGTTGGGTCCGGTGGCTTGAGGTTGGATGCAGGCCAGAGCTGAAAGAATGGGCGGTCTTTTCCTCTCTCTCTCTCTCTCTCTTTCTCTCTCTCTCTCTCTCACCTCTACTAGGACAGCAGACCCCATCCGCCGACGGAGCATAAGAAGACTGAGGGAACTTTGAAGCCAAATTCACATGAGGACTGGTATGAATACAGTCATAGATATCTCCAATGAATTCTCCAGTAGATGGCCACATGCAGGCTCCGCCGCCGTGAAGGCCAGCCACCGGTTCTACAGAAGCCGATGATCCTACAGTACACCCCACTGGGAAGGAGCCAAGGGCTGGATTGGGGTCACTCAGGGCTGAAATAGAAGTTTGGAAGTTATGTTAAGAGAAGGGGGTAACCTATTTTGAAGCCGGCTCCTTCTGGCAAGGGACAGGCGAAGTAGAGAGGGGCTGAGCCGCCGCCGCCAATGTCGCGGAGGGAGACGCAGACCCAGCCGTCGCGAGTCTCACGGGCCACGTGGGTCTCTTCTGGAAATGTTTCTGTCTCTAACCTCTCTCTTTCTCTCTGTCTGATTCTGCGTCTCTGACTTCCTTTCTGTGTTTTCTGCTTATCTAACCACCTTTACAGTGTCCCTCTGCGTCTCTGACCTTTCTTTCCGTCTGATTCTGCATCTCTGACATCTCGTTGTGTCTGGCTCTGCGTCTATAACCTCTCTTCCTCTCTCTCTCTCTCTCTCTCTCTCACACTCTCTCTCTCTCTCTCACTCTCTCTCTCTCTCTCTCTCTCTCTCTCTGTCTGATTCTGCGTCTCTACCCTCCCAAACCGCCTGCTCCTGCGCCTCGGACCACTTTTCCTATTAGACTCTAACCTCTCTCTCTGTCTGATTCTGCGTGTCGTCTGACATTTGTTTTCGTATTTTCTGCGTCTCTTACCTCTCTTCCCGCTTGATTCTGCGTCTCTGACTTTTCGTTCTGTCTGACTCTGGGTCTCTTACATCCTCTCATTATTTCGGATTTTGTATCTCTGACTTCCTTTCTATGTGTTCTGCGTCTCTAACCTCCCTTACAGTCTGCCTCTGCGTCTCT
Organism: Oscheius sp. G VE-2021; assembly: GCA_022343465.1. Classification (NCBI taxonomy): domain Eukaryota; kingdom Metazoa; phylum Nematoda; class Chromadorea; order Rhabditida; family Rhabditidae; genus Oscheius; species Oscheius sp. G VE-2021. The sequence continues at coordinate 1,800,757 of JAJQXH010000049.1, forward strand.
GACCTCTTTTCCTATCTGATTCTGCGTCTATGATTTCTCTTTATGTCTGTTTCTGCGTGTCTGACCTCCCTTACAGTCTATGCTGCGTCGCTAACCCCTGTCTCTCTGCGTCTCTGACCTCTGTGTCGGTCTGTCTTCGTCTCTGACCACTATGCCTATATTCTGCGACTCTGAACTCTATGTTCTGCGTCCTTGACCTTCCTTTCTGTCTGATTCTGTGCCTCTGACCTCTCTGTCTGTATGTTTCTGCGTCTCTAACCACCCTTTCTGTCTAATTCTGCGTCTCTAATCTCTCTATCTCTCTCTCCTAACCTGGACAACGACAAGTTCCCACAGAAGTATCCATCGAGCACTTAGCTCCGGGCCAAACTGCCTCACACTGAACATCATAGGTGCATCCCGGTTGATTCGGATTGATTTCTAAACACCTACTTAACTTTTAAAATCCATTTTCTCACTTTCATAGCAATAAGATTCCCTCAGAATGTAGGTGCTAAGACAAGTACAAACTCCTCCAGAACAGTACATTCCCTAAATCACTCCTTAAGGCCTTAAAGACTTAAGAACTTACACTAAGGCAGTCAGTGTTGTATTGACAGAGGTCTCCTACTCTTCCACTACCTTAAATTTAAGGTTGTTTAGACCTTAAGAACCTTAATCTTACCGGATACTTGAAGTCCGTGCATGTGAAGGTGCATAGTTGGGTCTACACAGCCTTGTCCTGCCACGAAAATGGTAGCCGCTGCGCATTTTTCTCGTCTGAGGCGGCCACCAGCACAGCGAAGGAATTCGTTGGGGGACTCTTTTATTAATCTGAAAGTGGGAATTGAAAAATCGATAAACAAAACAAGCCGCGACAGCGGCGCTTGTCTTAAGGGGCTTGTGGCGCTTCCACCTATCCGCTTTGGTGTTGTAGTGGCTAACGCACTGGATTGGCGCCCAGAAGGTCAAGGGTTCGGTTCCCCAGTATTTATTTTTGTTTGCTTATGGTCAATTTAGAAGGAGAGAGGTATTTTCACCTCTGATTGAGTGGTGTTTATCTTATTCTTGTGGTTGGCAGCCGCCCAAGTAGGGTAAACAGTGGCAAAGAAACCGACAAGGGGGTACTTTTCGCGCGCAGAGGGGGTAATTAGCGGGATAGGAGAGGAATTGAGAAAGAGAGGGAGAAAGAAATAGGGTCTTAATAAGGAATTCTCGCCCTTGACTTAAGGATATAAGGCCTTAATAAGGAATTGTCGCCCTTGACTTAAGGAAATAAGGCTTTAATAAGACATTCTTGTCTTTGATTTAAGGAAATAGGTCTTACTCCTTATTAATGCATGATTAAGGCCCCATTTCCTTAAGTCTAGGGCGCAAATTTCTTATTAAGGCCCTATATTTTTAAGTAGAGAGAGAGAGAGAGTGACTAAAACAGCTTACCTTGTGTTTTGGTCGCAATACAGAAGAGGTAGGAGTAGTTCAGTGCCGCAGACGTCTCCATGAGAAAAGCGATGGGGACAGAGGTCGCAGGATCGATCTACGCAACTGGAGATGACGAGAGTCGTCGTAAGAGATAGCAATAGGAGCAGGAGCAACGGAGGAGGCATGCGCACGACTAAGACGGCTAGGCGTGACAGAGAATGACAGCCGCCACGACAAACACGGAGCGGCTTCTGCCGCACCCATTGGGCACACGAGGGGAGAGAGGGAGGTCAGGGGGAACGCGAGGGACTCTCTCTCTCTCTAGACCGCCAGACCGGAATCTCTTTGAATCATTCGTCGCCTTGCCCATTCTATTCTTCTCCCTTCCGTCTAGACTATCATATTCTTTTCAGGTTTTCAATTAAACTTCAACTATGGCATTCCTTTCTGCAATGCAGCCTTTATAAGCCCAGATGATTGGAAAAGAATCATCCCATTCTGAAATGAAGGCCCATCACCTCCTCCTCGTTTTCCTCATCGGAGCAGCTACTTTGACCTCAGCCTGTGGCCCTGACCACCCCCATCGTGAGTTACTTTCCTTTGAAAGATCCGCCGACATGGTACGGGTTTGAGTCAAATTATCTAATTTTAGCCGGACCGCCTGAAAAACCAGCTTCAACTACTCCTGAGCCCGTCGAAGCTAAGCTGGAAAGGCTGAAGGACGCTTTGGTTGCAGCCGAGATGGCGGCGGCAGAAGCCAGAGTTGTCGAAGAAGCCCATTTAAATTACTACAAAATGAAACAAGAAGAGATGAATACCCTTTTTATAAGGCAAGAGGATCTGCAAAAGACGGGAGTGGCGGCTTCTCCTGAAGAAAAGGCTGAATTGACCGGAATTCCTGCTAAGATCATGGAACTTGAAAAGAAACTAGATGAACATGAAGCAGCTGAAAAAGCCCGTATGGAAGCTGACATGGAAGTTGCGGTGGCTAAGGCTGAATTATCTGCTCTGGAGGAGTACATTAAAAAGAACAAGTCTGTAAGGATTTGACTGCAATTTAAATGTAATAAAGATTTTTTAAAAAAGTTGTTTTAGAGAGAGAGAGAGAGAGAGAGAGATAGAGACAGGAAAACAGAGAGAGAGAGAGACAGAGACACTCACTCAGTTAAATAAGGTTAGGCGGCCTTAGCTTGCCAAAAGCTAAGGCCGCAGATTTCCAATAAGTGGCCTTGGGTTCCGAAAAGCGCCCTTCGATACTGAAAGCGGCCTTAGGTTGCCAAGAGCGGCGTTAGGTTATCAAAAGCGGCCTCAAATTACGAAAACCGGCCTTTTGTCACCACACAGTGGCATTTATGTTGTCAAAAGCGGTATTAGGTTGACAATAGCGGTCTTGAATTACGAAAGCGGCCTTTTGTCACCAAAAAGCTACCTTATGTTATCAAAAGCGGGTTAGGTTACTCAAAGCCGCATTAGGTTGTCAATACTCAAAGCGGCCTTAGGTTGCCAAGAGCGGCGTTAGGTTATCAAAAGCGGCCTCAAATTACGAAAAGCAGCCTTATGCCACCAAAAAGCGGCCTTTATTTTGTCAAAAGCGGCCTTAGGTTGTCAAAAGCGGTCTTCCTTAGGTTACCAATAACAACCCTAGATTGCTAAAAAGCGGTCTATGCCAAATACGACCTAAAATTGGGAAAACCCGCTTTAGTTTGTTAAAAACGGTCTTCAGTCCCGAAAATTATCTGAAGCGGCCTTAGCTTGCCGGCGGAATTGAGTTCAGTAGTCATAGCTCACCAAAAAGTGGCCTTAGGTTGTCATAATTGACCCTAAATGGCCAACAACGGCTTCAGATTAAGAAAAGAGGCTTTTAGTTGCTAAAGGCGACCTGGAATTGCCCCGAAAAGCTACCAAAAGCGGGCTTAGGTTGTCAAAACAGCTTGGCAAAGCGGCTTTAGGAAAAGTGGCCTTAGGTTGGCAAATGCTGCCTTGTTTTTTCAAAGCGACCCAGTTTCTTTCTCTATTTGTCCCTCTATCCGTCTTTGTCTTCTCTGTCTCTCTCCCTTTCTCTCGCTCTTTCTCTTTCTCTCTCCCGTTCTCTATTTCTCTCTTTTTCTCTCTCTCTCCTCTCTCTCTCTCTCTCTCGTCCATTGTGATAGTGTAACCGTGACCCTGAAGTACGATCTCCCGTGAGACACGTCGCCTAACGAAAGTGTCGAAATCGCACAGCAGCAACCAAAACCGGTGTCCATAACCACTTAAAAGCCAGCCTCTCCCCTCCTTGCCGCATCACTCCAACTGACCAATGTCTCCCCAGATCCAAGCGCCTGTCCAGGGTCAAAGGAGGTCACTCCGGCTGCTGGCCTTCGATCGATCGAACGCCCTGCGCCCAGTAAACGGCTACTCCCCCAACTCCGCCTTTCAGTTTTCTTTTCTTCTCATCTTTTCAATTCCGATTTCTCTCCTTCTCAGAAATCTCATTTCTTCCATAAGCGACAGTCCTTATTTGCCCGAATGCCTTTATCTTGACACCTGTGCAAACAGCCCATTCACGAGAGTTGCAGGTCTTTTGACCTTAGTGTTTACCTTAAGGCCTTAAACAATTTAAGGCCTTAAATAGTTGTTAAAGCCTTAAACCGATTTATATAGTTTTTTATAGTTTGATTCCAGCAAATCGAGTGAAAATGTTTGTTTACAGAGTTTTTAGGGTCTAAAATAGCAAAAAATATACACAAAATTTGCCGATTGTTAGTTTTTATCGATTTTCACTAGGAATAATTCAAAGTCTTTGATCTAACGTTGAAAAATCGATTTATTTATTATCCCGTGATCTTTGGAATTGTGATACCGATCTGGTACGGGTGCCAGAGGGAGCCGACCTGATGCTCCGGGTCAAGGGCTCGCCCCCCCCCCCCCAACCTTCACATAATCAATCGATTTCTGCTTTTATTCTTGAAAACTTTCTTTTAATTTACTTTTAAATTAAATTTTAAATAGTGTTTTTTTAAATAAAACTTCATTTTTCAGCGGCTATGTTTCTGTTGCTAGCGCTATCGGCGTTAGTCTCGTTGGCTTCGGCCGATTTGTTCACTTCTTTGGCTGATATGCAGGGTCTTCTGGAGGCAGAGAGGGCGATTCCAGGCCTTCTGATGAAATACATTGAGAATGAGCAGGAGAGACTGGGGAGGATTAAGGAGTAAGAGAGAGAGAGAGAGAGAGAGAGAGAGACTAGGTTAGAGACGCAGAGGACAAACAGATGGTTAAAGACGCAGAGGACAAATAGACGGTTAGAGACGCAGAGGAAAAACTGATGAGAGAGACATAGAGAGAGAGAGAGAGAGAGAGAGAGAGAGAGAGAGAGAGAGACTAGGTTAGGTACGTAGATGACAAAGCGGTGGTTAGAGACGCAGAGGACATGGGGATGGTAAGAGACGCAGAGGACAGCAGATGGTTAGAGACGCAGAGGACAACAGATGGTTAGAGACGCAGAGAACAATCTGACGAGAGAGATAAAGAGAGACATAGAAAAACTCTCTTTCTTTCAGACTCGCTGACGAATACAAGAAAACAAATGAGAAGCAGTTGGAGACCGGAGAAAAAGATATCGCCAACCCCATCAACGCCTTTCTGATGATCAAAAAGAAGATCTTCGACTGGAAAACGATTGCCAAGGAGATGAAGACAAACGAGGCTAAAGAGCTTCTGGAAGCCTTGGATAGTGCCAATTATGAAGGACTTCGTTACCCAACTCAGGAGGATCTCACAGGAGCAGCTGTGGGACTTCTGAGGCTTCAGGTGAGAGATTAGAGAGAGAGAGAGAGAGAGAGAGAGAGAGAGAGTTAGTGAGGACGTGAGGGCGTGATTGATGGAAACCCCTCTTCAGGACACTTACCGTCTCGACCCCGCCGAATTGTCCGCAGGGCGCATTTACAAACAGCAGGGCAACTACACCTTCAACTGTAAGTTACCTAATTATTTTATTACTTCGAATTTTTATTTTTATTTTTTTTAAATTTGTGTCGGTTCGACGCAGAATTACATCCAGTTTTTGAATAGGTGTTTTTGAAAGGTGGCCTGTTTACCTAACTGAACTTTTTCGAGAAAATCTCAAAAAATCTCGAAAAGACATCATTTTTTGCGGTTTTTTTGGATAAATCTCGCTCAGATGACCAGAAACAGTAGTTGTGGTAATTGACAATGTTTCTGGAAATTAAATTCCCGATCGATTGGTATATATATTTTAGTATTTTGGATAAAGTTGAAAAACTACCGTACCCAAATGGTCACCTACCGTAACCCGGCGCCCAGAAATGGCTTCGGCTTAAAAGTTTCAGGATGAGTTTAGTGTACCACAGGGACCTTGTACACAAAGTTTTGGCGAAATCTAAGGAATTTTTTTTTAAAAATAATTTCTGGAATTTGGTAGATTTTGGTAGGCGTTTGTAAGGATAACAAAGTCTTTTTCTGGAATCCTTGTTCTTTTTTCAATAAAAACATGTCAATTAGGGTTGCATTAAAAAAAACTTCAAAAAAGTTAATTTGAAAAAATAATTTTTTTTAGATAAAACAATTTAAAACTTGTGTTTTTTTTTTAAATTTTGACCGATTCTACTGAACAGGACAGTTTATTGTTTTGTTTTCCAAAATTTTGGGGCAACCATGTAGTAGAAATCACCTACAATAAAAAACACATTTTTAATATTATTAAATGATTAAATTAAAAAATTCCAATTTCAGCTCATGACTGCTTCGCAATTGGCCAAGCTGCCTACAACGACGCCGACTACTACCACACAATCCAGTGGATGGAGGAGGCCCTGAGGCTGATGGAGAAGGAGGGAGAGGAAGCCGAAGCTGATATGGAAGACGTCCTGGAGTACCTCTCTTTCTCCCTCTACAAACAGGGAAATCTGAAGCACGCCCTGAAGTATAATGATGACTTGTACAAATTGAGTAAGTTTTAGCCTCATAGGAAATAGCAGATGTTGGATTTCAGACCCCGCCCATCCGAGGGCTAAGAGGAATGTGAAGTGGTACGAGGATCTGTTGGCTGAGGAGGGAGTGAGGAAGAGTGACATGAGGAAGGGATTGAAGAGGGCTGACAATAGGAGACCGGAGAGTGTGCTGGGAGATAAGGAGAGGGCGATGTATGAGGCTCTTTGCAGAGGAGAGGTTCCTGTGGTAAGTCTCTCTCTCTCTCTCTCTCTCTCTCTCTCTCTCTCTCTCTCTATTGTTCTCTCTTTCTCTCTGTCTATCTCTGGCGTCCCTATTCGTTCTTCCTGTCCTCTGCGTGTCTTACAGTCGGTCACTGTCTACTGTGTCTCTAACCCTATAATCCTTTCAACGGCGTCTCTAACCGTATGTCTGTCATCTGCGTCTCTAACCCTTTGATGCTTTCCTCTGCGTCTCTAACCGTCTGTTTGTCCTCTGCGTCTCTAACGATCTGTTTGTCCTTTGCTTCTGTAACCGTCTGTGTGTCATATGCGTCTTTAACCGTCTGTTTGTCCTCTCTGTCTCGTCTGAGTCTCTCTCTATCTCTACCTGTCTCTTTCTCTGTCTTATTGTACCAGCGGGTGGCGCGCCTGCGGCGCGCCACTGCTGACGGGGCTGCGCCCCCAGACCCCTGCATTTATATTCTCGTTTTGGAGGTTTCAAATACTTTTCAATTTTGCATATAGGTTAGTGAGAGACTAACTGGACCACCCTCAGAGGTAGCTAAAACACCAACTGGGCCACTCCCATAGGTCGCCGAGAGACCAACCGGACCATCCCCCATAGGTCGCTGAGAGACCCACTGGACCACCCGTATATGTCGTTCCGACACCAACTGGACCACCCCCATAGGTTGCTGAGAGACTAACTTATAGATCACTTACCGTGACTTTGTCACATCTGTCGGAGTGTGACATGTCACAAAGTGACGTCATTGTGACAATATGCAAAATAATGTCACAGAGTGACGTCATCAGGTAGAATAACTTTCTCTTATGGTGACATAAGAATTTCTTATGTTTAGTTTTCGACCTCGTTTTTGCTCTAAGATGTATTTTATAGTTTGGACAGTGTCATAAACACCTACCGAACATTCCCTGTAGGCAAATAGCATGACCTTGTGACGTCATCGAAAAGAATAATTTTTCTTACATAAGATTTTCTTAACATAAGAATTTCTTATGTTGGGTTATTCAGATTTGTTTTGCTCTAGGATTAACATAGTAGTTTCTACAGCGTTGCCATGTGCATATAAGACGATTTTTTACAACGTCAATTGAATTTGGTCGCGGCGAGGGGTCGAACCCGTGACACATTTCACCATGTTGAAAACACTGCCACTTGGCCATTTGTTATCGGTTGAATTCGGTTTTATGGCGTTTGATTACTGTTACAAAGGACTATCATTTACACAAAAAATCGAGGAATTTGGTTAAGTTTTGCTATTATCGATTTTCTGGCACGCTGTCGCGGTGAGACCCAAGATCGGCAATTGTATGTGTGTACGCCCTACAACATTGTAAGACATTGGAACTACGTTAGCCAAACTCAAGGTGTCTGCGAAAAAATTGGGTCACGGTGGGGAGTCGAACCCTCGACCTTTTTCGCCGTATTGGAAACGATGCCGTTCGGCCATTTGTGAACGGTTCTCCTTGATATTCGAGTAATTTAATACGTTTACCTAGTACTATTCTTTCATCGTATAAAAATTAGATCTCTGCATGGCTGTTTCTCTGTCTAAGTTTCTATTTGTCTAACTGTTTGACTGCCTCTCTGTCTCTCTGTCTAACTGTTTCTCTCTCTGTCAAAATGTATTTAGGTCTAACTGTCTCTCTGTCTCTCTATGTAACTCTCTCTCTCTCTGTCTAACTGTCTAGCTGTCTCTGTGTCTCTTTCTCCCTCTCTCTCTCTCTCTCTCTCTCTCTCTCTCTCTCTCTCTCTCTCTCTCTCTCTAATCTCCCCTTTCCAGAGTGAGAAGGAAATCTCCAAGCTCTACTGCTACTACAAAAGGGACCGCCCATTCCTCGTCTACGCCCCGATCAAAGTAGAAATCAAGAGATACAACCCCCTCGCCGTTCTCTTCAAGGACGTCATCAGTGATTCCGAAATCGCCCAGATTCAGGAATTATCCAAGCCTAAGGTACCGTAATCCCCTTTTTTCCTGCCTACAGTAATCCTGTTCCAGCTTGCCCGTGCCACCGTCCACGACGCTGCTTCCGGTAAACTGGTGACTGCTTCTTACAGAATCAGTAAAAGGTAGGGTTACTGTAGTTTTATCGATTTTTATAATGATTTCAGTGCTTGGCTAAAGGAATGGGAGGGAGATGTTGTGGCTACAGTAAACAAAAGGATTGATCTGATGACCAATTTGGAGATGGAGACGGCTGAGGAGCTTCAGGTGAGATAGAAAGAGAGAGAGAGAGAGAGAGAGAGAGAGAGGCAGAGAGGATTTCAATTGAACTTTCAGATTGCCAACTACGGTATTGGAGGCCACTACGATCCCCATTTCGACCACGCTCGTAAGGAAGAGTCCAAGTCTTTCGAATCCCTCGGAACTGGAAATCGCATTGCTACCGTACTCTTTTACGTAAGTTATTCTATTTTTACTAATTTTATCATTGATCATAGTTTAAATATCCAAATTTCGTTAACTTTCAAATGAATCAGTTTTCTGTCTCTTTCCGCCGCTGCCGGCTTTCTTTATGAGCGCTTCGGGCGGCTAGTTGACCTGAGTTGCCGTGGTGTAGCGGTTAGTAGTGGCGACTACCACTCGCTGCACCAAAGTTCGATACCCGTCTGCGATAGTAGTTTTGCACGTTTCAGAAAGCAAAATATACCTTTATCCGAGGATCCTTGAATGTGAAAACCGCAAAAATCCTGTTTAGATGTCTCAGCCTGTTTTCGGAGGAGGAACTGTTTTCACTGATGCTCTTTCTACTATTCAACCTACCAAGGTAAGATTTTGGTCTTTTCGTTTCTCTCCCTCTCTCATTCTCGTAATCAAAGGCCACTTGACCACCTCTTGGCTAGAAAAGGCCGCTTGGACAGCTTTTTGACAACCAAAGGCTGCTTGCTTGGAACGCTTTTTGGTAACCTAAGGCCGCTTAGACAGCCGTTTGACAACCAAAGGCCGCTTTAACCGCCTCTTGGCAAAAAAGGCCGCTTGGACCGCCTCTTGGAAACCAAAGGCCGCTTATACCGCTTTTGTCAATCAAAGGCCGCTTGGACCGCTTTGTGGCAACCAAAGGCCGTTAGGGCCGCATTTTTGGCAACCAAAGGCCGCTTGAACAGCTTTTTAGTAGTCAAAGGCCGCTTCGACACACCTTTGGGAACCAAAGGCCGCTTGAACAGCTTTTTAGTAATCAAAGGCCGCTTCGACACACCTTTGGCAACAAAATGCCGCTTGAACCGCTTTTTGGGCAACCAAAGGCCGCCTGGACCGATTTTTTGCAACCAAAGGCCGCTTGGATCTCTCTCTCTCTAACCTCTCTCCGTTTCAGAACGACGCCCTCTTCTGGTACAACCTCTTCCGTCAGGGAGACGGCAACCCAGCCACTCGCCACGCCGCCTGCCCCGTGCTCGTCGGAGTGAAATGGGTCTCCAACAAGTGGATCCACGAGGCTGGCAATGAATTCCGCCGGCCGTGCGGTCTCCGCCCTTCCGACGCCGAGCGCTTCGTCGGTGACCTCGGTTTCGGAAAGGACCCCCGCCACTCGCCGAACCTCAGCCCGGATCTGTCGAAAGACGTGTGGCGCACGCTCTGAGAGCGAGAGAGTCATAATCACATTCCTTTGTGCCTTTACTTCTGCCATCCGATTCACTCGGCAAACGGGAAAAATGAATTCTATTTATTTCGCCCTGTTCTTCCACTTTAGTCACTTCTACGTATCCGCAAAATTATTTGTCTCCCGCGGGGGTCGATCCCACGACCTTGCGCGTATCAAGCGAGGGCGTTACTGCTCAGCCATGGTGGCAACTTGTCAACGGCGTCCGATACGCGCTTATGAACCCCGCCTGACCCCTCGGCCTGCAAAACAAACATTAGATTCCTAGTTCAATTCTAAGCTTACTGTAAGTCTTTAAACCTCAATTTTAACAAGAAAACAACCACTTTTCCTATATTTTCCCCCAATTAGTTATATTAAAGGGCCAATTGGGTACTTCTCCAAAGCCTAGTTATTAAAATGACTTCCAACGATCACGAAATTGTAGTTCCCCCGTTTTATTGCCAATTTGAGGCAGCCATGAATAATAACATCTGTAGGTTCAAATTGAGAAGACTAGAAAGGCCGATGAAAGTTATTCAACTATTACTTTTAGCTTTTATTCTAATTCAAATGGAGAGCTCTCTAGTTGAAAAGAATCCAAAAATTGGTTGTTTGGCTCAGTGCAGAGTGGAATCATCCTTTTTCATTCCAAGCGTTGAAATAAGATTACATCACAGCCGCCATTGGTGGCCGCCGCCGCGACTACCCCCAGCGGCGGCGCCGATGCGCTACGGGTGTGAGTCGCGGGGGAAACTCGGCGGCCGGCACTGATTGGGGACAGCCGGTTGCGGGATGGCCTGTGTCCAAATGGAGCATTTTAACGTTTCTTGGCCAATTAAACTAAATAATTGCAATTATTATTGTTGAAAGGCACCCGGAAAGGGTTGGTGACGATAAATGTTTACGCAGTGTGTTGTTCTTGCGGCAGACTGGCATAATTTGCGTCGAAATGAAGCGTCGGCTGTCACTAATAATGCGGTTTTCTCTCTTTTGACGCACCTACTCTCGGCTGGTCCACGTTGCTATCACGGCAGACAGAGCGGAATTAATGAAGACGCCGAGGCAAAACAAACGAACTTCGACAACTGGAGTTCCGGCTCATTCTTCGGGAAAATAGACGTCACTCGCTCTGTCTAACTGTCTCTCTCTCTCTCTCTCTCTCTCTCTCTCTCTCTCCCTCTCTCCCTCTCTCTCTCTCCCTTTCCTCTGCGTCCCTAACCCTCTGATGCCTTCATCTGCTTCTCTAACCGTCTGTCTCTATCATCTGAGTGATCTGTCTCTCTAGTTGTTTTTGTCCTCTGCGTCTTTAACCATATGTTTGTTCTCTACTTCTCTAACCGTCTATCTGTCCTCTGCGTCTCTAACCGTCTGTTTGCCCTCTGTGTCTCAAACTGTCTGCCTGTCCTCTGCGTCTCTAATCCTCTAATGATTTATCTGCTTCTCTAACCGTCTGCCTCTATCACATGATTATGCAACTGTATGATCCTGTCCCCTGCATCTCTGATTGTCCTCTGCGTCTCTAACCGCCTGTCTGTCCGCTGCGTCTCTAACCGTCTGTTCCTCCTCTGTGTCTCTAACCGTCTGTTTGTCATCAGCGTCTCTAAAAATCTGTTTCTCCTCTGCATCTCTAACCGCCTGTCTGTCCGCTGCGTCTCTAACCCTCTGACGGTTTCATCTGCTTCTCTAACCGTCTGGCTCTATCATCTGAGTCCTCTGCATCTCTAACCGTCTGTTTGTCCTCTGCTTCTCTAACCTTCTGATGCTTTCATCTGCTTCTCTAACAGCCTGTCTCTATCATCTGAATGTGAGTCATCTGCGTCTCTAATTGTCTGATTCTGTTATCTACGTCTCTAACCGTTTGCGTGTCCTCTGCGTGTCTAACCGTCCCTTTGTCCTATACGTCTCTAACCATCTGTTTGTCCTCTGCGTCTCTCTCTCTCTCTCTCTCTCTCTCTCTCTCTCTCTCTCTCTAATCACCCCCTTCCTACTTCTTCCCTTCCATCTCCTCCTTCAGCTAAGTATCTCCTTGCCTAATTGACGCCTGCCACGTTAGAAACACATTCTCTCACCTGAACAACTACTCCGCACGACACTTCGACCACGCACCATCCAGCATCCGCAGGAAAAGAACACCCACTAGCCTCGATTAATTGAAAGTGCAGCTAAATTACTTCGGGGGAAAATGAACTTTTCACATAAACAGTTAAGTGAAAAAGTGCCCCTTTCCCTCTCTGCGGGCACTCGGCCATCATCAATTCTAAGACTATGCGCATATTCTGCTTGTTTGCTCAAGTTATTTTCATTAGGCAATCGATTCGTTTTTGAAAGTTTACTTTTCCCTCTCTCTCTCTCTCTCTCTCTCTCTCTATCTCTCTCTCTGTGACCCTCTTTTTCTAACTATATCTCTCTAATCCTCTTTCCCTAATCATCTGTTTTTAACCCTGTCTCCCTCGCTCTCTTTCTCCATCTCTATCTCTCTCTCTTTCTTTCTATCTCTATCATCCCCTCTCTCTAACTTTTTCTCTGTTTCTCTCTCTAACCCCATCTCTCTACCCTCTGTCTCTAACCATATCTCTATAATCGTCACTCTAACTCTCTCTCTCCAATTTTCTCTCTCTAACCGTCTCTCTCAAACACTCCCTCCCTCTAATCGCCTCTCTATAACTCTCTCTCTCTCTCTCCTCTCTCCTCTCTCCCTCTCTCTCTTTCTTCCCCCTGTTGTCCTCCCCTCCCAGCCGCCTTCTATGCCCGTGAAACGTGATCCCCCGGAGGTGTTTTTGTGTCTCGTTTCCCCTTTATTGACTCAGCACCCTCATACCATCATAACCAATTTTACTCTCTCTCTCTCTCTTGATGACGTTTTTTCCGTTTCGATTGTGGGTTATGAAACAAAGCTAATTAGCGTTGCTTCCTTTTGTGTGCCTGCGAGAGATAACACCGTCTGAATGCCTGCGGCTGGGGGAGATAGACTTGTTTTTGTTTTCAGTACTCGCTCAATTTGAAAAGAATTCGCTCATTGTTGGCTGAGATGGCAGACCGCCAATCTATGCAGATTTATGGCATCGCACTCTCGGAGGAGTCCGTTTCTTAGTCTCATTCAAGGGTCTCACGGACTCACAACCTCACATCTCCACAGCCTTGCAATCTCACGTCCTCAACCCCTAACATCCTGATTACCTCACAGTTTTCTGTCTCACTCACGAGTCTCAGAGCCTCACATCCTCACAGTCTCACGTCCAAAAAGCTGCACGTCCTGACATCTTCACAGACTTACGGCATCACTTCCTCACATCGCATAGCGTCACAATCTCACATCCTCACCTCCTCACGGCCTCATGTCCTCACATTTTCGCAGCGCCATAATCTGATATTCTCACCTCCACACAGCTTCACGTCCTAACATCCTAATAGCCGCACGGTTTCACAATCTTGCATCCTAACACATTCACGGCCTCACGTCAACACACCACATTTTCACATCTTAACATCCTAACAGCTTCACCTCCTGACAGCTTCGCATCCTCACGGCCTCACGGCCTCACATCCGCACGTTTTCACATTCTCACAATCTCACATCTTCACAACCTCTCAGCTTTACAATCTCATATTCTTACATTCTCAAAGCATCACATCCAAACACCGTCACGTCCAAACATCCTAACGTCGTCATATCCTCCCATCTTACTCACAGCTTTAAATTCTCACATCCTCACGGCCTCACTATCACAATCTCACATTTTTCAAGCATCACATTCAACAGCTTTGCAGGTTCACAACCAAACAGCCTAACAAATTCACAACCCCATAGTTTCACAGCCTCACTTCATTCACATTCATACAGTGACAAAACCTCAGATACTCACATCCTCACATCCCCACATCCTAGCATTCTCACTGTCACACTATCTCACGTCTTCACAGCTTCATAATCGCGCATCCTTGTATCGTATCTTAACATCATAATAATATCCAAATATCAAAGCTTTGGAACCTCACGTTCTCACGCCTTATAGCGTTACACCTTTTCTCACAGCTTCACAGTCTCACATCGTCACAACATCAAATCCTAACAGCTTCACGGCTTCACATCCTAATAGCCTCACATCATCTCCTCTTCCTTCTCTTCCTCCCTCTCTCATTAATCTAGTGCTTGTTGTCGCTTGAAACAAACGAAAGGGCTGCTTGAGCTCGATAGCATCAAATAACTAATTCAATTTGAGAGGCTTAGTCCGGAATCCGGCCGCCTTCCCCATCGCCGCCCCTCCGCCCATTCTTTTGTAATTCTCCCACACACTTCTTCTTCTTCTTCTTCTTCTTTTTGTGTAACAGCTTTCAAAAAGCACTTAGTTTTCCACTTTATCCCACATTGTTCAATCTAGATATTGTCATGTGATCGGAAGAGTTCAGAGAACTGTGGTTTAAAGATAGATTTGTGGGCGGAATAATGAAAACAAAGCTTTAAATGGAGAGAAAAGAGGCTGTCAAAGCTCAACGTGGTCAACAGGCATCGACGGTTATTCAAGCGGAAGACTAGGCTTAGAGAGAGAGAGAGAGAAAGAAAGAGAGAGAGAGAGAGAGAGAGAGAGAGAGAGAGAGTCTTCCCAAAACAATGGCGTCTTCAGCCAGTGTTTGAAAGAAACTAGCGAATGAAATATTCAAATTCTTCGCCATCGGTCCCATTTTGCAGAAAACTTGTCGCTTATAACGGAAATGTTGTTTGTCGTTACTTGTACTAGAAAATTGAGTTGACCGCCGTTCAGCCAAGGTGTTTGACACTGCCGACGGCTTTTGTTATGTGCCTGCCATTGCCTCATTTCTCTCTCTCTCTCTCTCTCTCTCTCTCTCTCTCTCTCTCTCCCTCTCCCTCCCTCTCCCTCCCTCTCTCCCTCCCTCTCTCTCTCTCTCTCTCTCTCTCTCTCTCTCTCTCTCTCTCTCTCTCTCTCTCTCTCTCCCTCTCCCTCCCTCTCCCTCCCTCTCTCTCTCTCTCTCTCTCTCTCTCTCTCTCTCTCTCTCTCTCTCTCTCTCTCTCTCTCTCCCTCTCCCTCCCTCTCCCTCCCTCTCTCCCTCTCTCTCTCTCTCTCTCTCTCTCCCTCTCCCTCGCTCTCCCTCCCTCTCTCGCTCTCTCTCTCTCTCTCTCTCTCTCTCTCTCTCTCTCTCTCTCTCTCTCTCCCTCTCCCTCCCTCTCCCTCCCTCTCTCCCTCCCTCTCTCTCTCTCTCTCTCTCTCTCTCTCTCTCTCTCTCTCTCTCTCTCTCCCTCTCCCTCCCTCTCCCTCCCTCTCTCCCTCCCTCTCTCTCTCTCTCTCTCTCTCTCTCTCTCTCTCTCTCTCTCTCTCCCTCTCCCTCCCTCTCCCTCCCTCTCTCCCTCCCTCTCTCTCTCTCTCTCTCTCTCTCTCTCTCTCTCTCTCTCACTCTCCCTCCCTCTCGCTCCCTCTCTCTCTCTCTCTCTCTCTCTCTCTCTCTCTCTCTCTCTCCCTCTCCCTCCCTCTCCCTCCCTCTCTCCCTCCCTCTCTCTCTCTCTCTCTCTCTCTCTCTCTCTCTCTCTCTCTCTCCTGTTTCTGCTTTGTGTTATGGTGTCTCCCCTCCCCCAGCTCAGCAATCCAACTTGCCCGAAGTGTTTATGAGATGTGAATTCTTCTCTTTCATTAGAAGACACTATTCGCGCCGCCAATTGCCCCTTGCCTTATTAAATCCGCCCAGCCACTCGAAACCCAACCCCTACCGCCCACTTTGTCGTCCTCGACGGTTACTGCGTCAACAGCCAACCTCCCTCCTTCTCTCTCTCTCTCTCTCTCTCTTTCTCTCTCTCTCTCTCTCTCTCTCTCTCTCTCTCTCTTTCTCTCTGTCTCTCTGTCTCTCTATCCATTTCCTCGAATCTGCAAGCCCCTCCCCATAATTCATTTGAAATCACGCGCTTGCTGCGGAGGACAAAGAGGCCACATCCGGCTGGCACCAAGGATGGGTAAACACGGGAAGAACGACAAACTGGGTTGCTTTGCAAAGACAAAAACAACATACTCGCCATCAATAACTTGTTTTCTTTTTAAAGGTCTAACAGATGAAGGTTTTACCTTATTCCTTAAAGGGTTTCCCTTAGTGCCCAAAGTAAGGTAAACAAGTGTGCGCTAGGGTCGGCTTTAGTAATGAACTTGTACTTGGCACCTCCGGTCTTTCTTGTACTTTGTCCTGTGGCATTTAAATAGCAAAAAACATCTTTAGTTTGCCTTCAGATGTCATTTCTTGGCAAGACATCAAGGCCATACCTAAGCTCGCATTTATCCCTTTCATTTTCTCACAGTCTCACGTTCTCACATCCTTTTGTTTTAATTGGTATACATGCTCTCACAGCATAACTTCCTCACATGTTCACATCCTCACTTGCTCACATCCTAACTCTCTCACAGCCTCACATTATCACATCCTCACGTTCATACATCCTCATAGCGTCACATTTTCATACTCTCACACCCTTACAAACTCACAGCCTCCCAGCATCACATGCACACAGCCATCCTCACGTGTTCACGTCCTCCTATCCTCCCACTTTAAAATCTTCACATTCTCACACTTCCAAATCCTCACTTCGTCACATCCTGACAACATCACATCCTCATACCTTCACATGCTCACACCTTCAACTCCTCACATGCTCACGTAATCACATGTTTACATTTTCACATCCTATGACCATCACACTTTTCATCTTTGCAGCCTCACGTCCTAACATTCTCACTTTCTCCTGGTCATATTTCCTGAAAACATTATAGCTTAACATATTCGCATCTTCACAGTCTCACACGTTCACGTTCTCACATCATCACACCATCACGTCATCACGTCATCACATCCTCGCATTTTCCAAATTCTCTCATCTTCACACCATCATATCCTCACATCCTCACCTCTTCACATTCTCACATCCTCCACCTTCACATCCTCACAAGCTCACATTCTACCGTCCTCCTCACATTCTCACACCATCATGTCATCACAGCCTCACATTCTGACATTGGCACGATCTCAATTACATCTTCCTCACATCCTCACATTCTGGCAGCCTCACATTTTTACACCTTCACAGCTTCACATCCTTACATTTTCACATACTCACTGCTTCACATCCTCGCCTTTTCGCAATCTCACATCTTCACATTCTCATCTCCTCACGTCATCATATCCTCTCATTCTCACATCCTTACATTCTCACTGCATCACATTCTCACATGTTCAATCTCTGTCTCTCTCTCTCTCTGTCTTTCTCTCTGTCTCTCTCTGCCTCCTCCCTCTCCCTCCCTCTGTTGTTCCCACGTCCGAGGAGGCGCCGAATTCGTCCCCGCACCCCATGAACAATTCATCTGTTTTTACGCCGCTTCCCGCAACACCCGAGCTACAATTGCTGTCTGGTCATTCGCATAAATGTGCTTCCCTGTCTGACCTCTTTTTCCTCCTCTAAAGTCTTTAAAGTCTAAGTTCTCAGCGATTTTTCCAAATCCCACCTTTTTCAACCCCTGAACCCTTATCATTAGATGAGGAAAGGTCAACCGGAAACTAGTACTATTTCTCTCCTTTCTCTTCATCTGCCAGCCGCTTCCATTAGCACCAGCCGCCTACGGTAGCCATCAAGCGCGGGGCTTAGTGTCAACTGGCGCTAGATGAGGTGCTAAGACCCTTAATGCCCCACAACGACATGACGTGGAGGAGATTGGGGACAGCGATTCTAACAAGGCAAGGGACCACCCAGTTTCCTTAAGAACCAAAATCTTAGGAGCCTTAACAAACCTTTAACAGTTTGCTTAACCTTCGTGTCTAAGGCCTTAAGAAATAGCTTGGCTCACAATCCTTAAGGACAACTCTTTCTCTTTCCCTAAGGATTCTAACCATTAACAGAGTCATTCTCAGAACGAAGGTGCCCGATACCTTAGCCCTTAATACTAAGGACCTTAATCGTCCGTCCTTAAGAATTACCTTATCTGGATCGTTAAGAATATTGTAAAAATTACCTTAACATTAAGGACCTTACCTTAAGAATTTCCACACCTTAACTCTGACTTCTTCGGTTTTACCCTATTTTTAACCATCAGCCTAGAGCCAGTCTCAAAGGCAAGTACCGTATGTATTAGGCCTTTTGACTTAGAACACCTTAATCCTGAATCCTTAGAAGTTATCTTAATTTTAAGAGCCTAGACTTTAAGAGATACCTTAACTGAAATCCTTAAAGGCAAAAGACCTATATCTTAAGGCGCTTAAGAAGCACCTTAATTTTTTATCCTTAAGAGTTACCTTATCTTAAGTGCCTAACCTTAAAAACATCCCTAACTCTAAATCCTTAAGAGTCACCCTATCTCTAACGCTCAACCGAGAGTAAGTCTCCTTAACCTTAAGAATTACCTTAACTCATCGCTTAATTAGGGAGGGATCTTTAGGGTAACTGCATCAGGAAACGGGCATAAATGACGAATTGTTTAGGAGGTAGGGAAATGAGGGGGCGAATGACGGGAGACACATTATCATTCGTGTCTTTAGGCGATTACCAAGGCCGCTTCTCGGAAAGTCAGGAAGGGATCCTTAGAGAAAGGTCTCTTAAGGCTTTACCTTAAGGTCCTTAATTGACCCTTAAATTTTTACAACATTCTTAATACATTGCCCTAAGCTACCTTAAGGCCCTTAATTGCTCCTAAAGTTTTTACACTATTCTTAGGGTTTTACCTTAAACTTAACTTATTAGCATTAATCTTAAGTGTTCTCAACAGCCTGGGGCTGAACTTTGGTTGTTTGTCTGGCGCACGGATGTTTGCACTGCGCCAGACTGACTCTGAAATTAGGTTTCTTTAAACTGCCTTTCTTTTTGAAAGGCAATTGATTCCGTGGAAAATAACCTTGTTTCGAAAGGTTTTCGATGCTTTCCGCGTATCTCGAAGAGGAAAAATGTGAAAACAGCAGGCAGTCGGGTGCATGATTCTTTCCGATGAATGGGGAAGCAGGCTCTGATGAAAACTTTGGCATTCGCCCTTTTCCTCCTCTTCGAAGCTCCCTTCGCCCACTCAATGACTCACTTCTTCACAACTTCACAGTCTCACGTCCTCCTGTTGTCACTTG
>JAJQXH010000049.1:1825000-1915000 GCA_022343465.1 Oscheius sp. G VE-2021
GGTTAGAGACGCAGATTTTCAGGGTTAGAGACGCAGAGGTAAAGGTTAGAGACGCAGATTACCAGGGTTAGAGACGCAGAGGTAGAGGTTAGATACGTAGATTGTCAGGGTTAGAGACGCAGAGGTAGAGGTTAGAGACTCAGATTGCCAGGGTTAGAGACGCAGAGGTAAAGGTTCGAGACGCAGATTTTCAGGGTTAGAGACGCAGAGGTAAAGGTTAGAGACGCAGATTACCAGGGTTAGAGACGCAGAGGTAGAGGTTAGATACGTAGATTGTCAGGGTTAGAGACGCAGAGGTAAAGGTTCGAGACGCAGATTGTCAGGGTTAAAGACGCAGAGGTTAAGGTTAGACAGAGAAAGACAGACAGACAACAACGCAGACAGAAACAGAGAGAGAGAGAGAGAGAGGGGGGAGAGAGAGAGAGAGAGAGAGAGAGAGAGAGAGAGAGAGAGATGACCAAAAGCGGAAGGAGGGGTTTGAGACGCAGATGACCAGAGTCAGAAAGGCAGAACTAGAGAAAGAGATAGAGAGACACAGAGAGACACAGAGAGAGAGATTTTCTACAAAATTTCTGCTACCCCTAATTGCCCCTCAAATTGAATTCCCTCCTGCCTAATTCCTGCATAGCCAATTCCCCTTTGCAGATAACTCGGACGGGGTCGTTCCCCCCATCTTCGTATACATTATGTACTTCATCCACGCACTCCCCTTCACCAATTCCGCAATCAACTGGATCCTATACGGTAGCCTACAGTATCCCTTTGGTCAAAATTGATTGATTCGTTTCAGGAGCCCTGAATGGCCAACTTCAGCAGCGTTACCGTGGCGCTCGCAGTGCAAAGAACGTGAATGCCTCGCGGACCACCCCGCAGAACCTCAAAATCAACGGGTCGCAGACGCTGTTGGCCGCGGAGCCTCAGGTTGTCAGCTACTACGACGAGCAGATGGTCGACGTCAAGTTGCTTGGGCAGACGGAACCCACCTATTTGTGATTAGAGTCTGTGCGAGATACGGGTACAATAAACATTTCATCAATACGGGTCCTAATTCTCAACATGCGGGGCATCCTGCGGGTATACCCGATCCGGGCTTGTTAAATCACACCACACGCAACATTGCGTACGAAAATTTGTAATAAGCGGGGCATCCCGCGGGTATAACTGAGTAGGAAAAGGAAACGATTAGCGCTTGTAAAATGACACAAGTCAGTGGGGCTGCCGATTGTGTACGGGTTACGGCCGCATATTCTCTCGCATAGAGGGTGCAGACAACGAGGGTGCACCCTCGTTTGAAAATTGTACATTCCCGCTATATAACGGTTCGTGGCAGGACCCAAACAATAAACCTTTCCAGTTTTAAAGAAAAAATTTTCCTAAAATTTAATTTTTATTTTATTTTATAAATCTTTTTATTATGTTTACTTTGTAATTATGAAAAATACATGATTTTTAACTTTATTTATGCAAAATATGGGTAAATTTGGTTGTATTCAGTCCTTTTTACGTTAAAAAAAATGGAATTTTGTAGCATTTCTTCTGGTTTGTTGTTATTTTGACTTCTTCTGACCTTCAATGTCAAATTTTTGGTTTTTTTAAAGATTAAAATGTGATTTTAGGTATACGATGGGAGATGAAATTCCGCCGGAGCTTCAGAAATGGCTGGCCTCGATGAAGACCGCCATCGACAGATTGGACGCAGGTGTGGTTTTTATTCGACTTTTGAAATAGAATTCTTCTAGGTGCTATGTTAGTTGGGGGGGCCCAAAAAAATTTTTACTGGGGTGGGTCATTTGTGGAGAAAATACATTGTGGGTTGCTGGAAATTTGAAATTACTTTAATTATGTTTTTTTAATGCATTTTATTTTTTTTAAATCTAAAGTTTTTTTTTATTTAATTTTTTTTCAATGTTTTCAATTGTCTAAAGGAAGAGAAGTAATTCGAGCGACATAAGCGCCATGATTCTGGAAACATACTCCCAGAAAGCTTTGGCAGGCAGGGCGACGACGTGCCTTCCAGATGAGGCCTCGGTCTGCCATCCATGCATCAAAGTCATCGTTGTTCATGCTGGCAAAGAATCTAATATTTTCAGTAAAACAAGAGACTCGACATATTATTTTTTTACAAAACTGAAGGGTGGGGTCAAGAGCATTCAGAAACAGTCACGCATAACGTACCCTCTACCTAAAAGTCTAACAAAATTTAGCTCTAGGTTACCCATGGTGAAATATTCTAATTGATCCCCGCGCCCATATTTTCATGTACTTGCCCACGGTGTGTCCCACCCATTGGTGTGGCGCAGTAGCAGAGCACTGCGCCGCGTTGTTGGCGCACGGCCAAAAAATTCAAAAATACCACAAAAAGCGTGACAATTAACAACCGGCAAACTTGAATTTTTGAATTAGCCAACTTTTTTTTACTAAATTTTCAGCTCGTACTTTCAGCTCGAATTTTCGTTGGCGCAATGCCAACGACGAGTGCTACTGCGCCTCGGGACACAGTATGTTGCCTGCTAGACTATTACCAAAACATTGAAAAAAAAGAAAAAAAAACTTAAATTCAAAAATTAAAAAAAAAATTTAATTCCAAAAAAATTAAAATGAACTGAAAAAATTTTAAAAAAATATAATTAAAAAGTAATTTCAAATTTCCAGCAACCCACAATGAATTTTCTCCACAAATGACCCACCCCAGTAAAAAAATATTTTTGGGCCCCCCCCAACTAATATAGCACCTTCTTCTATATTCCTAGTTTATTCTATATTTATTCTGTATTCGAATTTATTTCTATTTCTGGAGGATAATCAATCGTTCAGAAACGAAATCCAACGACAGGGAGTCCCGGCAGAAGCAGGCCGCCAACGACGCCGACCTGAAACTGGCCACCGAGAGTGAGATTTTCTGTTTTTTTTCTAATCAATAATGTTTTCCCTAATCAATAATGCCTAATCAATATTCTCCCTAATCAATCGTGTTTCAGAGGAAGAGGAGCTGGCGGCTCTGACGGCGACCGTGGACCAGCGGCAGGCCGAGACTGCCGCTTTGGATGCCCCGTTGGAGGGCTTTCTCGCCCTCGAGAACTTGTGAGTTTCTTTTATTGATTGATTGATTGATTTTTATTGATTTGTTTAAAAATATTGATTTTAGCTACAAGCAGAAATCGGAGGGAGAACAGCGTAAGCTCAACGCGGTGAAGGAGGAGAGGAAGCGACTGGAGGCGGAGATCAACACCAACGCCGGTGGAGAGGCCCACGACCTCTTCGAGGACATGACCCTCAAACTGGCCGATTTGGTAATTGATCCTGCGAGTGTCATCAGAAACCGCTGGAATTTAGAACGCGTCGTCGAGGAATTCCCAGATGGAGAACGCCTGCCAGGAGAAGAGGGATCTGGACGCTTCGTGTAAGTTCTTTTATTGGATTTGCTAGTTTCTATAATTAGATTTGCATCAAATCATGCCATTTTTATGTCTAATATTCTCTTATTTCAGTGGCCAACGTGCAGATCGCCGTCAAACAGGAGCGGGAGGCCGTCCAGGCGCTGAAGAACCAGTGGAGGGAGACCGGACTCTGCACCACAACCGCAGAGGAGCGAAACGCCACCACGTAAGTTTCACTTCTGCTTTTTCTTCTCATTTCGAAGTGGCAGCCGCCTCCCCTCCATATTTTAGGCCCTAACTGCATATTTCCAGGGGACTGGTTAATGGTCTCTACAAGGGGGTCAAGGACGAGTACATCGCCTCGAAGCTGGACCTGCACCGGATGAAACTGAAGGTCGACGAATAATCCATCCCTTTTTCTCTACGAAGGCTCGGAAGCTGTTTTGGTCTGTAAATTGTTTAGTTGTCTTTTGTCTATGGAATAAATCGTTTTTAGAATCAAGTTTTAGCTCTAGACTTATATGAAAACGTGGCAGAAAAGCCGCTTGTGATCTAAATTGGCTGGTTAGAGAGGCAGAAGAGAAAGCGACTGGTTAGAGACGCAGAAGACCCGAGTCAGACAGGCAGAAGGAGATGTTAGAGACGCAGATGACCAGGCTCAGAAAGGCAGAAGGAGTGGCTGAGTAGAGACGCAGAGGGAAAATGGCTTGGTAGAGAAGACAGTGACTGGTTAGAGACGGAGAGGAAAAGAGCATACGCATCTTAAAATGTGGGTTTTTCTATCCAATCTCTACTTATGACTCTGGTCATCTGCGTCTCTAACCGCCACTTCCGCTTTTCTTCTCTGGGCCTCAGCTATATCTCCCTTCCCCTCCCTAAGAGCCATATGAACAAAAAACGATTTATGAAAGCATCGGATTAAAGGTACAAGTGGGAAATAGAACACGTAGGGTCGACTATCGGGGGGAAATCGTTGTCTATTCGACGATCGGCCTCATTCGCTTCGCCGTCGGACCCTCGACCTCCATGTGGGTGCTGCTGGCGTCGCGGAAGGTGTCACTAGACAGATTCACCTGAAATAAAGGATTAGATGGGAAAAGAAGGCAATATTCAAATGAAGAAGACACTTTCTGGTAACAATGGAGGCAAAAAGCGGCCTGGGGTTGCTAAACTTGGCTCAAAGCGGCCTGAGGCTGCCAAGATTGGTCCAAAGCGGCCTGAGCCTGTCCCGCTGTCCCTCACTTGTCCAAGAACGTCGAGTTTCCTCTGAACCATCGGCCACAGCACGTCGTCCGCTGTATTCCTAGCCACGAGGTATTGGACGAAGACCGAGTCCTTCTGTCCGACTCGGTGGGCCCTATCCTCGGCCTGGAATCGTCTTTTCCTTCCAAGTGGAAATTAGAATATGGCACCTGCATCAGAGTTCCGGGGTTCCAGTTGAGCTCTGCGAAGACGACGACGGAGGCGGCGGTCAGGGTGATTCCCACTCCGGCGGCGGCCATGGACAGGACGGCCACTTCGACATCGGCCTTCTCCTGGAATTAGAATATAGGGAGAGAGAGAGAGGGGGGAGAGAGAGAGAGGGAGGGAGAGAGGGAGATTACCTGGAACTTGTTGCACAACTCCCCGCGGTCCTTCGCCGGGGTGGAGCCGTCGATGCGGATGTAGCCGAGGCCCCTCTTTTGAACCTGAAAAGGGGATTATGCAGAGGTGACAGAGGCTTGGTACCCTCAGGCCGCTTTTTACTGCTCCTGGCAGCCTAATGCCGCTTGCAACCGCTTCTGCCAGCCTTAGGCCGCTTTTTACCGCTCCTGACACCCTCAGGCCGCTTTTTGAGACTCCTGTCAGCCTCAGGCAACTTTTTACTGCTTCTGTCAGCCTCAGGCCGCTTTTCACTGCTTCTGCCAGTCTTAGGCCGCTTCGTACCGCTTCTGCCAATCTCAAGCCGCTTTTTTAAACCATATTTATCAGCCTCAGGCCGCTCTTTACCACTTTTGTCAGCCTTAGACCACTGTTTACCGCTTACATCAGCCATATGCCGCTTTCCACGGTTTTACTAGTGCTCCAGTCAACCTCAGGCCGCTTGCAACCGCTTTTGCCAGCCTCAGGCCGCTTTTTACCACTTTTATTAGCCTCGGGCCGCTTTTACCGCATCATTCAGCCTCATGCCGCTTTCTACGGCTCCTATCAATCTCATGCCGTTTTCACCAGTGCCAGGCCGCTTTTCTCCGCTCCTGATAGCCTCAAGCCGCCTTTTTACCGTTTTTTGTCAGCCTCAGACCGCTTTTTACGGCTCCACTCAGTCTAAGGCCGCTTTATACCGCTCCTGACAGCCTCGGGCCGCTTTTTACCGATTCCGCCAGTCTCAGGCCGCTTTTTACAGCTTATTTCAACATCAGGCCGCTTTTTTCCGCTCCTATCAGTCTGAGACCGCTTTTGCTAGCCTCAGGCCGCTTTTACCGCTTCCACCAGTGCCAGGCCGCTTTTCTCCGCTCCTGTCAACCTCAGGCCGCTTTTTGACGCTGCTGCCAGCCTCAGGCCGCTTTTAACCTCAGATCGTACCTCAATTTGAATGGTGTCGAGTACGATCCTGTGGTGGGCGAAGA
The DNA here is from genome assembly GCA_022343465.1 of Oscheius sp. G VE-2021. Lineage (NCBI taxonomy): Eukaryota > Metazoa > Nematoda > Chromadorea > Rhabditida > Rhabditidae > Oscheius > Oscheius sp. G VE-2021. The sequence continues at coordinate 1,830,984 of JAJQXH010000049.1, forward strand.
TGAGGACCTTCCTTCTGGCGGTCTGCTCCAAATCCTTCGGGAAGTAGTTCTCCAGAATGTGTTCGCATACGGCGGCGGCCTTCACAATTCCCGTCTCGTTATAGTAGGCCAGGAGACAGTCGTGCTGGGTAGAATCCTAAAACATTGTGTGTGTGTGTGTGTGTGTGACTCACATTGTTGTTGGCTTCAAAAGCAGCCTTGGCCGCCTGCAGACTCGCCATCCTGGTGTCGATCGAGCTGCCTGAGAGGTAGACCACCTGAATTCTCTCCCATTATGCTAATCTTCCAAGCTCCGCCCACCTCTCGGATCTTGTCCGGCAGATCCGTGAGAACCTCGTTCTTCAGCCTTCGGATCATCACCCTCCTGGAGAGGATGGCCGAGAGCTCCTCGCTGTTGGTGCATCCTTTGGCCTCGAAGCAGAAACGGCCCTCCCTGCCGTCACAGTAGCGAATCGCGAATTTCTGAAGAAAAAGAAGGGATTAGACGTCTTTTCTGTTAATTTTTTATTTTAATTTATGTTTTATTTTTTATTAATTTTTTAAAAATTTCATTTTTATTTATTTTAATTTTATTTTAAATTTTATTTTTGTTCTAAATTCAATAAAATGTGAATTTCCATCTAGAAGTTCCCTAGAATAAAGCGACTGAGATTGCAAATCATTTCCTTATTTTTTTTTAAATTTAATTTTTTTAATCGATGGAATGTTTTAAGAATAGTGCATTCTTGTGATTAACCAGGGTAGCCTCAGGCCGCCCAAGCGGCTGAAAATCAGGTAAAACCTCAGTTTTTGGTGTTTTATCGGGATTTCAAAGTGGCTAAATTGGTAATTAAAATACTTTATCGCAAAAAGCGTAAAACAGTCCTTTAAAATGTTTAAATTAGCGGGAAATGCCTATTCTGGCCGTAAAAGTGGATTTTGCTGCCCTTTGGAAATATTGGTCCGCAAAATTCAAAATTCCTCTATTTTTCTTATTTAAAATTTTGCCGAAAATCGTGGAAAATCAGCAATTCAGTAACCAAAAATCAAAAATTATGAATTTGAGAAGAATAAAGGCTTCTGTCTTGCCCAAGATTCAAATTTAGGAGAGGTTTCAAGGAAAAAGTAGGTCAAGAAGCTAAAAGGAGGTCAAAACAAACCTGATAAACGGGGAAGAGACCGGGGTTGACGATTTTTATCTGGGAAAAGAGTTCGACGGGACGAGAGAGGGCGGGCGTACCGGAGAGCATTATCACGCGGGTGGCCTTTTTCTGCAATATTCTGATTAGGGAAGGGGAAGAGAGAGAGAGAGAGAGAGAGAGAGAGAGAGAGAGAGAGAGAGAGGGGGGGGGGGAGAGAGAGAGGGAGAGAGAGAGAGAGAGAGAGAGAGAGAGGGAGAGAGGGAGAGAGAGAGAGAGAGAGAGAGAGAGACGCACCGCCAAAGTGGTGGCCATCTTGGTCCTCTGCGCCTTGGAATCCTTGAGCATGTGGCATTCGTCGAGGATGATCACGAAGTAGTTCCTCTCCTCCAGCTGCTTCATTTTCAACTTCATCTGCTCATACGACATGATTATCACCTGGAAATTGATGATTACTTTGCCTAGAAGCGGCCTGAGGCTGCCAGGAGCCTGAGGATACCAAGAGCCATTAAAAGCGGCCTGAGGCTGCCAAGATTCATAAAAAATCGACTACCGTATTCGAAGTCCTCGCGTCGGGCAGTGCATCGGAGGTCTTGTCGATGACGTGGATGCGCTCAATGTAGGGAAGGAAGGTGTTGATTTGCTGAAAATTGTGGGATCATCAACGCAAATTTTAAATTTTAAATCATAATTTCAACAAAAACTCACGTGCTTCCAGGCCGCTTTGACGGAAGACGGGCAGACGATCAGGAGAGGCCATTCAGCTCTGAAAATGAAACGCGTTTAAGGGAATGGGCCGCTTATTTTGCGATTTTTGTCAATCCGAAGCCGCTTTTCTCCGCTTTTTTGTCAACAAAAAGCCGCTTTCCGTCAGCCTCAGGCCGCTATTCAGTTCTCCTCATTTTACTCTGAATTATTCTTCACAGGATCATGCCGCTTTAAAAGAATTATGGTATAAACCTCAAGCCGCTTTTTACCGCATTCCATCAGTCTCAGGCCGCTTTTTATCGATTTTCATCAATCTAAAGCCACCTTTTTATCGATTTTCGTCAATCTTAGGTGGCTTTCCAGTAACCAAGGCCGCTTTTTTACAAGTTCTTTTCTCACGATCAATTAGCCTATTTTCAACATCCTCAAAAATTAGCATGGCCTGGCCCCGCTCCCCCCAAATGACCTCAAGGCTCAATTAGAATTTTTCCAGAATCTTCGACCCTCCCTCTTTCCATTAGCTTCTCATTAGCCTACCCACGCCACGCCTTCTCCCAGCCCTATAAATACCCCTCCCCGCCCTCTCTCCCTCATTCTCTCCTTCGACGCTACCATGTGTGGTTGGTTGCCGCTGCTCCGTCCTCTCTTCATCTTCTGCTTTCAGTGCCTGGAGGAGGCGTCGTCGTCAGGCATCGAGAGCCAGCCGGTCGGAAGGAGGAGGCTCCCGCGGAAGTCCCGCAGCAGCAGGAGGACGAAGACTCGGTCGTTTCGGGAGACATGGACACGGAGCTGGAGCGGGAGATGTGGGAGGACGTGCAAATCGTGGACGAGTACCCGCTGACGGACGAGGTCTCCGGCTCGCCGAGGAGGAACAAGCGGGGAGTGGCGCGGAAGATCAGCCGGGAGGACATCATCGCCGGCGAGAAGTTCTCCGGCCTCTCGCAGCTGGAAGTGCTGGAGATGATGAATGCCCAGCTGACGGATCGGACGGAGAGCACGACGGGGAGCATGTGGGACAACCGGAAGGAGAACATGCACTCGGGGCACGAGAAGGAAGAGTCCACGGGCAAGGAGGAGTTCAGCTCCAGTGCCAGCGAGCGGCTCCTGGCGAAGAACGTGAAACCGCCCAAGGATTCCACCTACAACGAGATGCCGCTCAGTGGAGATGAAGCCTACGACCTCCCACAGGTTGGTGTCACTCTTCTTCTTGGCCTCGGCCAACCAAAGACCGCTTGGCATCCCAAAAGGCAATCAAAAGCCGCTTGACCTCCTTTTTTGGAAGCCACTTTTTTGGCAACCATAGGCCGCTTGACCCGCTTTTGGTAAGAAAAGCCGCTTTTTGGCAATCAAAGTCCGCTTGATCTCCTTTTTTGGCGTTTAAAAGTAGCTTTTGGCAATAAAAGGCCGCTTGACATGTTTTTAGAATATTAAAAACCGCTGTTAGGCAACCAAAGGCCACTTGACCCGCTTTTTGGCAATTAATAGCCGCTGTTTGGCAACCATAGGCCGCTTGACCCGCTTTTTGGCGTTTAAAAGCCGCTTTAGGTAACCTTAGGCCGCTTGACCAGATTTTGGTAACCTTAGGCCGCTTGACCTCCTACTTTGGCGTTGAAAAGCCGCTTTTTATAACTTTCTGTCAGCCTAAGGCCGCTTTCCATTGGCCCCAGGGCCTTTTTTGCTGGTTTCAATCAGCCTTTCGATTGATTAATAAACATTATTATAAATGTAAAAATAGCTATTTGCCACCCTTAAAATTTTTGGTTAGGATTGAGCCTAGTTATGGCGTTTGGGCCTTAAGATTTCATTAGGGACCTTAAGGGAAGACTAGGTGAACTAAGGTTAATCGAAATAAGGTTAAGTGCCAAGTTAATCTCCAATTTTCAGATCAAGTTCGATCCTTCTGGGCCGGAGACCCACGACACGAACCTGATCGGAGCCAAGCACGACACCCGCATCTTCTCCGACAAGATCAAGATGGAGGACATGGGCGAGGTGAAGCTCTTCAACGGAGACCACCTCTTCACCAAGAAGTGCGCCCCCGCTCTATCGGAAGCCCTCTTCAAGGAGTTTGATGCCATTCCGGACGACGGAAACGTCAAAATCTACTGTTTTGCCGACTACCACGACAATCTGTACTCCACCCATGCCCAGCAGAATATGCAGAATTGTGGGTTTTCTCCTCTTTTTCAGCTTTCTGAAGTTCTGATTGGAATTGGAAAGTGGAAAAATGGATATTTTCAGGTATGGACATCTACTGGCCCACCACTCCCGCCAAGTTCGACATGACAAAGGTCATGGAGAGCTGCCCATTCGAAGAGGATGATGAGGAGGACATGCTGAAGGGAGATGATCCCGACAAGGGGGCGACCAGGAGGAAGATGATGACTTTGGAGGAGGAAGAAGAGCTGGCCATTGAGGAGATGAAGGCCATCCAGAAGAGTAGGAAGAAGGCCAAGCAGCCAAAGGAGACTAAGGTGGCCTGACTTCCTGAAATCTTGTAAATCCTTGTCTTCAGGTGAAGGAATCGGTGGTTGAAGAAAAGGTGGAGAAGCAGTCTGTCGTGCAGAAGGTGGAGCCGGAAGAGAAGAAGCCTTCTGAAGTGAAGAAACCTTCTGAGGTAAAGAAGGAGCAGCCAGTGGAGGAGCCCAAGGCCAAGAAGAAGGCAGCGAAGCCGGAGGCCAAGCAGGAAGACGTGGAGGAGAAGGAGGATGCGCCGGTGGCTAAGCCCCGCCCGGCCAAGAAGAAGACGGCCCCCAAGCCAAAGATCAAGAAAGATGACGACGACGAGGAGAAGGAAGAGGACTCTGGCGAGGACGAGGAGAAGCCGAAGCCCAAACTTAAGAAGGTTTCCAAAAAGCCGGTGAAGAAGGACAAGCCGAAGGTCGACGTCAAGTCGGAGGAATCTGAGGATGAAGATGAGGAGGAGGAGAGCGAGAAGAAGAAGAAAAAGAAGAAGACGAAGAAGACCAAGTCGAAGGGAACGAAGAAGAAGAGCGGGGGGAAGAAGAAGCCGAAGAAGGACGAGGAGGAAGAGTAGGGAGAAGCTAAGAAGCACATTTACAGTGGCTTCAGTAGAAATAAAGACATTTTAGTCTTAATCTTGTTTTTGGTTTTTTTTCCTTTGTTCTTCGACCTAGTCTTAAGTTGACAGTCTTCTTTCTTTCTTCAGTCTAGGGGACTCTTCGCGCGAAGACCCACTTTCAACGAGCAACCTCAGGCCGCTTCCAGTCAATCTTGTCAACCTACTTGTAGTATCTGGCCACGGCCAGCGCCTGAATCGACTTTCCAAGTCCCATCTCATCTGCTATCATCACCCTTCCGCTGCGAGCCAGGGCGAAGGCCACCCCAGCCCTCTGGTAGGGAAAGAGGGCGCCGACGAGCTTCGGATCGATTACGGTAGAAAGGTCGGAGGGCACGGGCTCCAGCCGGACGTTCATCATGCGGAGGACTTCCTCGGGCAGCGGCTCTACCGTAACAATGCACTCCTGGAAATTTTTTTTTCATTTATCATCTATTTTAAGGGAATTTGAATACTGCAAAAGGACACCAACCTTGACTGCCTTCAGAACGACGTCGGCCTCTTTGATCTCGTCGAGGGCGATGCTCCACACGCGCTCTTGCTCATCATAGCGACGGGTTTTCAGAGTCTTCAGGGCTTCTACGACGGCCCTGTGGAAGGGTCTGAATACGACCTGGAAGAATCGATTGATGAAGAATGAAGGAAAAAGGGGTGTGCCTTAATTCTGTCGGCCGAGGCGAATTTGTAGGAGGCGGTGACCTGGGAACGGGGGAGTTGGGCCATCGAAGGAGGGCGAGGAGTGGGCGGTTTGTTCTAGAACTGAGAAGGTAGGATAAGGCCGCTTTTAGCCGTCCTTGGTAGCCTCAGGCCGCTTAGAAAGCCACTAACCTCATTGCTGAACATCGGAGCAGTCTTCGCTGTGGATGGAGCCGTCGAGCAGCCGGCCTGATTCATCTAAAATCACGCGATTTTAAAGGTCTAATTCCCTAAATTTACCTGCTGCTGCTTCAGTTGGAGCGATTTCGGCAGGGAACTGGGTGGAGGCGCGGAGTTGCGGGCAGCCGCAGCCGCTGCAGCCTGAAAACTATGGTTTTTATTGATTTTAGGCCTATTTTATGATTTTATTAGCCCAAAAGAGTTCTGTACTACCGTATCCAAAATATAAATCGAGAAAACTCACCGCTGCGTGTTCTCTTGCAATCCTGGCCGCAGCCAGAATCCTCCCTTGCTCCTTGTTTCGCTCGATTCGTGCCCTCTGTTCTTCTGTCAGGGCCATTTCTACCTGAAAATATGACGATAACTAGCTAAATTGCTTTTAAAATTACAAAAAAAGTGGAGAAAATAGAAAAAAGCGAAGGAAATGATATAAAAATGATCGAAAAAGAGGAGAAAAGGTTCGAATTTTAGACGTTCCCTCCAATACGGTTACCCTGACGCACAAAGACGTACTTTTGCGAAACAAGTCGAAATTTCAAAATATTTTTTTTAAAGGTCTCGATCATTTTGTTCCGCACAGAATATATTTCTTCAGGTCTATTTAATTAAAATAATATTTTTAAAATGGTTAGCTAACCAGCCATTAAAGTAGTGTAAAAACAATACAAAAAGAGGGTTTTGACAAAAAACTACTTCTAAAAAAATTTAAAAGTAAAATCGCGCGTAGCGCGAATTTTACATAAGACTCCGCTCACAAAACCATGCAAAACTGTAAAAATCCGTTTAAGACCTTTTGGATCTTGCAACTGGTGCACGGTTTTGAGCTACTTTTCGTCGTAGGACTTTATCGATCCTTTGTTGTTCTGGATTTTGGACTTGAATTTGTTGTTTGAAATTCAATTTTCTGCTTTTGTAACCTCGATTTCAGTTGTTTAAACTTTAAAATCCTTATTTCAGGCATGGTACCTTCAGACCCCTTGGTATTGTGGGTAAAGTACCGTGAATCCTACGTCCGCAGCGTCCAGGATGTGATTTTACGGGTGAAGTCTGCCGAGAAGTTTGGAGAAAACTTGAGAGGTTCGTTTTTTTCGCCAATTGTCATTGAATTTAAATCAATTTTTATTAAATTAAATTAAATTCTCATTGAAAAATTGCAGGTTTCGCGGACGGAGGCGGTGAACTGGTGGAAATCGGCTGGGACAACGTGGTCAAACTGAAGCCCACCGCCCTGGAGGTAAACAATTCGAAGAATCCCTTCGGCCAATTCGTGGCCGCCTTGGAAAACGCAGGAGAGGAGCAGGTACCAATCGATATCCCATTTTCAATCGATATCCAATTTTCAATCAATATCCAATTTTCAATCGATCTTTTGTAAAGGTCTCCGAGTTCCTGGAACGTCTGGCCGTCGTTTCAATCAACATGTGCGATATCCCCTGCGCCGTTCTTGTCAAATTCCTCCAAAAGTTGGTTTGTCACCCATATTTTTACACACTTTTTTTCAATTTAAATGTCGGTTTTACCTCAATTTCTGGTTTCAGGCTCTCCCTTCTGGCTGGCTTTAGCTTCACCGACATTTGCTTCAGCAAATCTGACTGGAAATTGGTAATTTTGCCTCAAAATAGCTTTTAAAATCGATTTTTAAGGTGGCGTCGGAGTTGTCTCGTCTGAACCTGAGGGCTCTCGATATTTCCGGAGATGTTCTGGATTCGTTGGTGGGGAATGTCGATGTGGAGCTGCTGAGACTTTCCGGGTCTCCTGGATTGAGCATCAAGGAACTGCAGGTTTGTGGACTTGTCAAATGTCAGTCACGGTCGAGCAATACTGAGGAGCTCTGCGTATCTAACCATGCCAGATTTCTGATTATCTGTATCTCTCTGCGTCTCAAACTATTTCAGATATACATATGGTTGTCTTTCCCTCTGCATCTCTAACCATTCCGAAATTCTGGTTGTCTGCCCATCTGGGTTACCTGCGTCTCTAACCATTCCAGGCTTCGGGTAGAGAGGGTCAGACGACCAGAGATATCACCCTCTGCGTCTCTGACCAATTCAGATATCTGGTTGTCTGTGCCTCTCCGTCTCTAACCATTCCAAATCACTGGTTGTCTGCGTCTCTAACCTTCCGGATCTCTGAGTGTTTCTTTCTCTGCGTCTCTAACCATTCCAGATCCCTGGTTGTCTGCCGCTCTCCGTCACCTGCGTCTTTAACCACTCTAGATTTCTGGCTGTCTGTCCCTCTGCTTCTCTAACCATTTCACAATTTTGGTTCTCTATCTCTGCGTCTCTAACTATTTCAAATCTCTCGTTGTCTGCCTCTCTCTGCGTCTTTAACCACTCTTTAACTGGTCTTCCTTCTGCGTCTCTAACCATTCCACAATTCATGTTGTCTCTCTGACTTTTTCTCTCTGCGTCACTAATGGTTCGGTATCTCTGACTGTCTGTATCTGCGTATCTGACCATTCCACTGCGATCTGGTTACATAACCAGTAGACCCTTAGTTGTAGGCCCTAAAATTCAAATGAGGGAGTACGGTAGAGTTGACTTGGCTAATTACGGTACTTCCAGAGTGTATCCAGTGAATTCGTCACTGTGAAAACCATCGTCGCCCAGGAGCTGAACTTTGTCTCGGAACGGGATGCGGAAGACTTCCTCGCTCTCCTGCCAGCCAGGTGACTCTCTCTCTCTCTCTCTCTCTCTCTCTCTCTCTCTCTCTCTCTCTCTCTCTCTATCTATCTCTCTATCTATCTCTCTCTCTCTCCCTCTCTCTCTAACCCTTTCTCTCTCAGGTTCCCTCGTCTGAAATCCCTGATCTGGGACTGGAACATGGTCGACCCGGCCGTCGTTTTCGACCAACGCACGAAGAATATTACACAGCAGCTGATCGACGTTAACAGGTAGCTTTTTGTTGCTTTATTCTATTTTTATTGTATTAAAACCTAATTTTCTCTTATTTCCAGGCGTATGAACCTGGGTCTTCTGGCCATAATCGCCTACACGCCGTGTGGGGAGACGAAGCACGCCATTGGGGAGATTGCGAGGATTTTGAGTGAGGAACAGCTGGCCGGAGTGGATGTGCAGCGGTTTTCCTCCAAGGGACTGGAAACGGTGAGTTAGAGACGCAGAGGAACAGGGTTAGAGACGCAGATAGTCAGAAAAGCAGAATGAGAGGTTAGAGACGCAGACGACCAGATTAAAAAAAGCGGAAGGAGAGGTTAGAGACGCAGACGACCAGAGTAAAAAAGCGGAAGGAGAGATTAGAGACGCAGAGGAACAGGGTTAGAGACGCAGAATCACACTCTATGCGGCCTAATTGAACTCTTTTTCAGGACATTCCCAACTTTTCCACGGTGCTCGTGGGGGACGACATCGCCGCGAGAGAAACAGTGGAGGAGATTGTCATTCGCGAGAGGAACTCCATCCCAAATCTGAGGTAATCCAGTTTTTAGGAACCGTAGGCCACTTTATGGCCTTCCAGCCGCTTGGCGGTCTGAAGGCCGTTTTTGGAGAATCGTAGGCCGCTTGACCTGATTTTTGTCAATTAATGCCAATTAAAGCCGCTTTTTGCCAATTAGGCCAATTAAAGCCGCTTTTCCCGATTAAAGCCACAGTTTGTCAGTTAACGCCAATTAAAGCCGCTTTTTGCCAGTTATAGTAGCTTTATGCCAATTAAAGATACTTTTTGCCAATTAAAGCCAATTAACGCCAATTAAATCCAATTAACGCCAATTAAAGCCGCTTTATGCCAATAAAAGCCGTTTTATCCCAAATAAAGATGGTTTTTGCCAATTAAAGCCGCTTTTTGCCAATTAACTCCAATTAAAGCCGCTTTTTGCCAATTTAAGCCAATTAACGCCAATAAAAGCCGCATTATGCCAATAAAAGCCGTTTTATCCCAAATAAAGATGCTTTTTGCCAATTAAAGCCGCTTTTTGCCAATTAACTCCAATTAAAGCCGCTTTTTGCCAATTTAAGCCAATTAACGCCAATAAAAGCCGCTTTATGCCAATAAAAGCCGCTTTATGCCAATAAAAGCCGTTTTATCCCAAATAAAGATGCTTTTTGCCAATTAAAGCCGCTTAATTACAATTAAGGCCGGTTTTTGCCAATTAAAAGCTGCTTTGCGGTCACCCTCTGGGACCATTAAACCAGTTTTTCGCGCACTGTTCTAATGTTTTGTTTACAAATTTCCTCTCCTTCAGACACCTCATCTCCCTGCTCTCTCCCGGTTCCCCGCAGACGAAAGGCCAGCCGTCTGTCATCGATTTCGGTGGCTTCAACGGCCCCCAGATCAAGAAGACCTTCAGTGAGAAGAGATGGGACGGCGAGGTGGACATTTAAAATTCCCTTTTTTCCCTCTTTCCTTGTTTTGTTACGTTGTTATTGTTGAAAGTGCTTTTATAAGCCAAAAATAAACGCTTTATTAATTTTATTATTAAAATTATGTGTTATTAATTCCTCGAGAGCTCGTTTATAACGCAATTCTTGAACGGTCTCCATCCCCAGGTCTTCTCCAGGCGACCCTGAAAATGAAATTTATGATTTTTTTTAAATTTAAAAATATTTTTAATTTAAAAACGAAAAAAATACCTTCAATCCACGATGGAGACGGTCATTCATCACAGCCAAGAATTCCGAGTAGCTGAGGGTTCCATCGTTATTCGCGTCGAAGATTCGGAAAATTAGAGAAACCACCACGGGGTCCAATTCCTTCCCTGAAAAGAGGGAGATACAGTAACCCACAACTTTTCAGGTCCATTTGGGTCCCGCAGTGATTACCCAAACCGTTAAAAAGACATGGGATAACTGTAGACCAAGAGGGCATGCGTTGCAGGACCCAAATCGATCGATTTTGAACCCCACAACGAAATTATCCTACAGTACTTTTCAAGATTTACGGTAATCCTTGGGTCCCGCAACGATTGACCTAACTCTAGGAATCAACCAAAGAACCTACAGTAACCACAAAAACTACATCGATTGATTTGAAATGTGACCTTTCAGGGCATTTTTGGATTACGGTAGGCTATTATCGATTCTAACTTTAACGAACTGCAGTTTGAATATAAGAGCTGTCAAACGGGAGTTACAGTAACCCTTGGGTCCCTCAACGATTAACCGAGCCCTCAAAGAACCCAGGCTGACAAAGCGTTGTGAGACCCAAATCGATTGACACAAACTGGGTCCCACAACGAAAACGACCTACAGTACCCTTGTGCAAAATGCTAATTTCTCACCGATAGTACATTGAACGGCTCTGGTGAATTCCGGCTGCGTCACGGGCATATCGGCACTTGTGTAGAGACGAACGGCCGTCTGGAACTCTTCCAGGTTGTTGAGGAACACGGAGAACAGCGCCCATTGGTCCAGCGTCACTCCCTAAAACGGGCATTATTCTTATTTCAATGTCAGTAAAAGCGGCCTGAGGCTACTTAAATCGGCTAAAAGCGGCCCGAGGTCACCAAAATCCTGTAAAAGCGGCCAGAGATGGCAAGATCAATTAGAAGCGGCCTGAGGTCTTACCGGCTCGTCGGGGGAAGTCTTCTCCATCACACGCTGAATGTAAGTGTGGTAGTCATCCTTGTGCACGATGGTGTATCTGGAAAAGGGATAGTTACAGTAAGCCAAAATTCGTAGAAAGCGGCCTGAGGTCACGAAAATGTACTCAAAGCGGCCTGTGGTTGCCCGAGGCCGTAGAAAGGCCATTTCTTACCTGAGAACGAGCCTGGCAAAGTCGACAGGAGAAATGGTCGTTTTCCCTCGAGAGAACTCATGAAACTCGATTTCCATCAATTCCTCCTGCAGATTATGGTAGAACCTGAAATCTCTCATGTTCACTCTCTCTCCCCTTCTCTCTCTCTGTTTCTCTATTTCTTTCTTTCTTTCTCTTTCTCTCTCTCTCTCTCTCCTCACAATTGAAACTCCTCAAAGCTAAGCTGCTGGTCTCCGCGGAACCCGAAAAGGTGCATCAGAAGCGTCGTGTTCTGCTTGCGCACCTCGTCCTCGGACCTCTGAGAAATAGAAAAGAAGGCGTAAGGCAAAAGAAGTCCTTTAAGGGACCTAATGCCCCCTAGAGTGACTGGAGCGAAGGGGAAAAACTGACTGGAACCAGGCGAGAGCCGAGTAGAGGAGCGTTTCTGGCAAACATTTTAGACACCTGGAATGGGACAATTCGACTCCGCAGAAGTCAAACTAAGACGGAACAAGCGACAGAAAGAGACAGACATACACGAAGCGGACAGCCGAATAAGAACACATATTTCCATACCAGGACATCTTTTGGCAATTAAAGCCGCTTTTTGGCAACCAAATGCCGCCTGACCTGCGTTACGTTTCGTTTTCCAAATAAAGCCGCGTTTTGACCATTTAAGCCGCATTTGTCAGCCAAAGGCCGCCCGACATGCTTTTTTGCCAAAGCCGTTTTTGGCATTTAAAAGCCGCTTTCTGCCAATTAAAGCCACGTTTTGGAAATTAAAATCCGCTTTTGTACAACCATAGGCCGCTCAATCAGTTTTTTGGAAACCAATGTCCGCTTGACCTGATTTTTGGCAATTAAAAGCCGCTGCCAAAAAGCCGCCTGACCACTTTTTGGCATGTTGGCAACCACAGGCAGCTTGAAAGTTTTTGGAATTTAAAAGCCGCTTTTGGCAACCAAAGGCCGCTTGACCAGCTTTTTGGCAATTAAAATCCGCTTGACCTGCCTTTGGCTATTAAAAGCCGCTTTTTGAAAACCAAAGGCCGCCTGGCCTGCTTTTTTCCCATTAAAGCCGCTTTTTCGCAACCAAAGGCCGCTTGAACCGATTTCTTTTTGGCACTTCCTCCCTATCATGCCCAGTATGCAGATTTCCTCAATATTGATTTGGAGAAAAAACTATTTGGTAGCGGAAAGGAAGACATGCATGAGCAAGCGAACTAAACAAGGCTCTATTTGGATACCCTCCGCTCCAGACACTTAAAATTATGGTTCTGGGTTTCTGAAGGCCAAGAATCCTCAGCCGGTGGCCACCCTAGGCCTTCAGGAACCTCGAACATCCATCAAACTGAAGACCTACTGTGAAAACAAGGGAATACTGGTCGGTTCCTGTGAAGACTCTCGAATTGAGGCGCGAAACGGCAAAGTGAAAGTCGGAAACGTCGAGTTGACAGGACTGAAAGCCCTTCGGCCTCTGCCTTCTGAAGACTCACAGCGTTCTCCGACTCGCTCTCATTCGAGCCAGCCGGCTGGTTCATTTTGCGAGTGGAGCGGAGGGAGGACGTCAAACTACGGATCTAAAACGACGACACGACTAGCCACCATGCAAAGCGAGCCCAGCCCACCAGCAGGAATTCATCCTTGTCGATCCTTCCATTATTGTCGTTGTCGAACATCAAGAATGCGATTTTGAAGGCAGACTTAGACTCTGAATTCAAATTAAGATATTCAAATTAAGATAAGGGAGGATACTGGTGAGGAGGGTAAGGAGGAAGATGTACTCGGAGTAGGAGATGAGGCCCTTCTGGTCCAGGCTTCTGAAGAATTCCTTGCCGCCGTAGCGGAAGGGAGGCGTGTGCAGGAGCATCTTCCGCAGCTCGCGCTCCTTCACCACGCGACGGTAGACACGCTCTGGAGAGATTTTCATTAGGAAAAGTTTTTTTTTTTTTTTTTTTTTTTTTTTTTTTTTTTTCCAATTTTGAAAGATATTGGCAGCTTCAGGCCGCATTTAAGCGCTTTTGGAAGCCTCAGGCCGCTTTTTACCGCTCCTAAAAGTCAAAGGCCGCTGTCTATAGCTCCTGCCATCTTGAGGCCGTTTTCTACCGCGTCTACCAGCCTCAGGCCGCTTCCTACATCTTTTATTTAGCCTTAGTCCGCCTTCAACCGCTCCTATCACCCTCAGGCCGCTTTCTGCGTTTGTCTTCTTCAGGCCGCATTATACCGCTCCTGTCAACCTCATATTTTGCCGCTTCTGGCAGCCTCAGGCCGCTTTTTACCACTCATGTCAGCCTTAGGTCGCTTCTTCCGCTTCTGAAGGCCTAAGGCCGCTGTTTACCGCTAAAGTTAGCCTCAGGCCGCTTACTATTGCTAATGTCAACCTCAGGCCGCTTTTCACCGCTTCTGGAAGCTTTAGGCCACTTTCTGTCGCTCTTTTTTCATCGGCAAACCAGTTCTGAAGCTAGTTTTAATGAGAAAAAGAGCTTTTTCAAAGAAAGAAAAAAAAGAGAAAACTACTACCTCTAGGGGCGTCGAGGGTGAGGGAATCGATGAAATCCATGGGACTCATGTAGATCACGTCGTCATATTCAACCGAAGCGAATTGGAGGAAGCGCAGCTCCCGTCTGGTCAGTTTGTGGTCCGTCAGCACCTGCAGGTCCTCTTTTGTACTCCTGTCTGAAACAATCAATAAGGTTTTATCGATTTTTTGCGTCTTTTTTCATGTGATTAGACCTTTAAATTCCCCGTTTTTTCAAACCGTATACCGCTCCTGTAAGCCTCAGGCCGCAACTGACAACCTCAACCCGCTTTCCACCGCTCCAGACAACCTTAGGCCGCTTTCAACCGCTTCTACCCGGCTTAGGCCGCCTGTACCACTTCTGAAAACCTTAGGCCGCTTTCTACCACTCGTGATATCCTTAGGCTGGTTTGTGCCGCTCCCGACAGCCTCAGGCCGCTTTCTACCGCCCAAATCAAGCTCAGGCCGCTTTCTACCGCTTCTGGCATCCTTAGGCCGCTTTCTACCCCTCCTGCCAGCTTTAGGCCGCTTTCTACCGCTCCTGACAAGCTTAGGCCGCTTTCTACCGCTCCCAGAAGCCCAATCTGATGACTAATGTAACGTCATCCGTTAAACACATCTGTGAGAACACCTGCACATCTAAGCTTGGCCTACTGTAGCTTAATGTTTATAATTTACAACATTGATCACGCCCGCCGTTGTCAAAATCCATATCCCGCCGTGGGAATAGCAATTACAAGCGTCCTACTGGATTTTATCCACTTTCTCACCCCAAGTACCACGATTTTAATCTCTTTCTCACTAGAAATACCACGATCAAATGCCAAATCTTTCAGTAATCCTCATCCCTCCCTCTTTCTCCGCCACTTCGCTGCTCAACCCACCGAAAATGTCGGCTCTGGCTTCGTATCTGGCGCCCAGGGCGTATCCCAAGGCCGCTCCTCCGGCCACAGCCAAGGCGGAAGGAGGGGAGGGCCACTCGGCCACAGCGGCGGTGAACAATCGACGACCGGCCTTTAGCCTCACGAAGAAACGGGGGAAGAACTGGCGCATCCTGCAAGAAGATGGACTCTGCAGATGAACGGCGAGAGGGTAGGTTGAATGAGACAGCTGTTCAGAGGAAAACAAGGAAAAATTGATTTTAGCGTCAAATTGATTGCGTAGTCATCAGAAGTGCTTTTCAGAGCAATTAGCCATTTTCTCGAACAAAAATATCTCAAATCCAGGTAATTCCTGCATTTCCGTGTGAGAAACACTGGGTCAATAGACGCGCGTGAAATGGGTAAACAAGACAAGCGACTGGCGGAAAACTAGCGGCGAAAGCAACCTTTTTCCGGGTTGTAACGAAGTTTCCAAACGTAGAAGACGTAATCGCGTTCCTTGGAAATTAGCCAAATGGAAAAGAAACCATCAAATCTTGGCAATTTTGCATAATTTACAGGAAAATTTCGAGTTTTTAGCTGATTTCAATGAATTACACTATTTTTAGGGCACTAAAAGATACAGAAACAGTCAATTTTACAAAGATCGCCGATATTTTCAACGAAAACCAGACTTAAACGTGATTGAAAACCGGTTTAAGCAATTCGGACAGACTTTATTTTTATAAATTTCGAGTTCATGGAAAAAAGTATACTATTTCCAGTATCTTTAGAGCGATAAGTTCTAATTCTTACAATTTTCCACACAAAAGCACTACTTTATCAGCGAAAACGAGCCAAAAAGTCATAATTTACCCCTTTCGTGTTGAATTTTAGCTTCATATAGAAAATACATTATTTAATTAAATGAACTTTACATTGATTTTTATTCATTTTTACACTTGATTCCACTAAAAATCACCATTTTATCAGCCAAAATGAGCCGAAAAGTCATAATTAACCTATTCCGCGTTACATTTCAGCGTCGAGAAAGAAAATATTTGATTTAAATTAACTTTATATTGATTTTTATTCATTTTAACACTTTATTCCATCCAACATCATCATTTTATCCGCGAAAATGAGCCAAAAAGTCGTAATTCAACGTTTTCGTGTTAATTTTTAGCTTCAAGAATGAAAATATATGATTTAAATGAACTTTACATTGATTTTAATTTATTTTTGCACTTTATTCCATCGGAATTCACTATTTTATCAGCGAAAATGAGCCAAAATGTCCCCTCCCCCGACCAGTTCTCAATGTTGGCCCATTGCCAAACGACCGACCGCTCCGCTGCTCGTTGACTGCGCGGCAGCCCCTTATACCACTGCGTATCCTACTCAACCACTGCGCGGCAGCCCTTTTTAATTAACGTTAATTGCATTTCCATGTTTGTGATTGGCCGCCCGAGATTGAGGATTGAGGTTCAATTTGGAATTTAAAACGTTGAATTTTGTGGAAAATGGCGATTTTTGCGGAATTAAAGGTCTGTTCGTGGTTTCCAGCGAGTAGTTTGCGTCAGAATTCTCCCTTTAAGGCTAGTTTTTGCTTGGGGAAAATCATTTTTCATGTGTTTAATTCAAAATAAGCTATTTAATACCACAAATATCAATTCCTACATAAATTATGTAAATTCGGGTTGTCAGATGATCAAAAATCACGAATTGTACTTTTCGCCCGTTTTTACTCGTTTAAACTGTTTTTGATATTTTACAATCCTAAATCTTTATTTTTAGAGTTAAATTTCTTAAAAATAGCGACTTTAAATTTCATCACTTTTTGGAAGTTTTTCGGCGAAAATATCGTTTTGTTCGTTATTTTTGTTGTTTTTCAGTGAAACCTTGAATTGTGGTGTTCTAAAACTGTCATATTTGTTGTGATCATATTGTTTTTGTTCTAAAAATAACCGAAAGTGACGTTTTTTGGTTTTTGTTCGCCGAAACAGTCGTGGTTAATTCCACAGACATTTCTATTTTTTTAAGTGTTATTTGGTATTTTATACCGTTTTTATGCAATTTTGACGATTTACTTATGTTTTACACCAGTAAAAATATGAAAATGCCTTTAAAATTTGTGTAATTGGTGTTGTTCTTGTTTTCTTTCTTCTCTTTGCTATCCATGTAATTCCGTCTTTTTCAGACCCCGTGTACTTAAGCCTCATACTGTGACCGAGGCTGAGAGTAATGGCCGAAAGGCAACCGATGCTGTCTTTTGCAAAGGTCGTCTCCGGACAAGCCGGAGAGTCCTCCCCGGATTGTGAAGCGCCCACGCCCTCAGTGTCTACCACAGTACTGCAGACTGTCCAACCTACACAGCAACAACCGCACCATCACCACAAAAGGGACCGGAACCGCCGCTCCGAGCACCACGACAGACCGATGAAGGAGAAGAACAGCAGACCCGAGGGAGAGAAGCCCAAGAAGAAGTACAGACAGAAGGACCGTCGCGGACCGAAGCCTGAAGCACCCAAGGAGGAGAAGGTCGTGACGCCCGTGGCTGAAGAGGAGGCTGTGCCTGCTCCCGAGCCCGTAGTCCTCGAACCCGCTCCGCTGCCTGCCGTCAACGCCTGGTTCAAGAAGAGCGGTTCGTTTTTACCCTCTTTCTTTAGCTATTCTTTTTTAGGTCCCGAACCGGTCCCGCCGCCTGTACAGATCCCCAAGGAGGAGCCCGTCAAGCAAAAGGTCGCCCCCGTGGTTAGTTTGTTTCGCTAGAATCACTTATAATGCTTCTTCAGCAGCCTAAAAAGCAGGAAGTCCCTCAGAAGAAAGAAGAGGTCGTCGTGGAGGAGAAGCCTCAGACTGTCGAGGCTAGCAGTGGACCGGATCCCGAGTGGCCCACTTTGGATGCCGCCAAGGTGGAGGAGGTCCATACCAACGGAGTGGACTCGTCCAGGCAGCAATCGCCCACCGGCGAGTGCAGTAAGGTGCGTCTATTTTCTATAAATTGAATCTTGAATACAAAAATTAGGTGGTCTGACGTCTTTTACATATTCTTATTTCCAGGAGGATGCTGAGAACACTGCCCCGAAGGGTGGAAAGGTCGGAAAGAACATCTGGAAGAAGATCGAGATAGACGTGGACTACGGAAACAAGGGAAAGGGACACAAGAAGCGTGCCAGCGGTAAGATTATTCAACTTTTGTTTAATAATCTTTTGTTTTCTAGGAGACGGTCCTGATGAAGACGAAGACTGGTTAGTGCTTTCTGTCGAGGAGGATACATTTCTGTAGAAAGACAAAACCAATGCCGACCAAGGGTGGCTCCAGACCGCTTTTTGGCCACTTTTGATGCCGATTAACCTAACATTGAGAATAGTGACATCCTAATTTTGGAGTGCAGTATTCCAACATCTTTAGGAATGCGTAACCTCCCAAAAACAGTTAAGATTTGCTAAACCTAACTATTTTTGGAAGGTTACGCATCCCTAAACTTTATGGCCTAAAGATGTCGGAATATTGCGACATTCCCATATGTAAATTCATGGCGATTACCATCTAACTTCTGCGAACCTGGCACTAAAACTGTTAATGTATTTCCATTGAATTCATTGTCATTTTGGGCATTTAAAACGCAGAATTTAGTGGAAAATGGCGATTTTTGCGGAATTGAAGGTCTGTTCGTAGTTTCCAGCGAGTGGTTTGCGTCAGAATTCTCATTTAAGGCTAGTTTTGCTTGGGTTGCAATATTAAGTATCTTGATTTAAACAGCTGAGTGACGTGGCAAACGCGCATGATTTCCTTAAATTTCGTTAATTGGTTATTTCATTATCATCAGCTGATCCGCATATTGCCCTTTCATCCATATATTCAGACGATTTTATCGCTAGACTAGCCCGCCGGCGCGAGAACAATGTTTGCACATCATTTGCATGCGTCTATTTCTCTTAGCGGCCGCTTTTGATCTATACATTATGCTCTACCTAGTGATTATTTTGCTGCATTCTATAATTGCTAGCTTGCCATCTGTAATTTTCCCCTTTTTGTAGCATTTCTTTATCCATAACGCCTATTTTATTCCAAGAGAGTGCAAATTAGTCTTCTGCAATGCAATCATTTCCCTGTAAGCCCTATCCCTCCATGACGCCGTCGCATTGGCCGATGTTGGTTAGTGCACAACTGCTGCGATAGCGAATCGGTGTTTTCTGGGGTTGTCTGCATTCACTGCCGGGCGCGGCGGTCTGCGTCTCGCCCCCCTCAGTGCTGCCTTCCCCGTTATTGGTGGCATTCCCGCCTGCGCCTTTCCATTTGCCCGCTGTCGCTGTGTTTTCGGCTAATGTCTGCAGTGTGTTGTGACTACAGTCGCAAACCCCACATTTGACCTAGGCTCTTATCACTAATTACTCCAACATTTTCGCGATAAAAATACTCATTTTCTCACAAATTGTTGATTTATAGTCAATTTCCTCGTTTCAGGGTAGTTGAAAATTCGCCGAATGGTGTGTACTATCAGCAGGGAGCCACTCACGGTTGGAAGCGAAGCTTGAAGGATTCTGAAGAGTCACCGGTACGTATCGCCTGGGTTCATGCCCGCCTATTAACTATTCCCTCTGCTGTTATTGATCGCAAAAACCACCCTGTTGCCCGAGTTCCACACGTATATTCCCCTTTCATTCTCGTTTCGTTCTTTTAACCTCGAATATCTTATCTCCTGCGCGCATATGACGCTTTCTAATATCCGGTTTTCAGCCAGCTGCGTCTCCGTCTCCTCAATCTTCGATGTCTTCTCCCTCTGCTTCTCAGAGCGCCACTGCTACCCCCGGCAAGGGTGGAAAGAAGAGCAACCAGTCGCCCAAGGAGGCCGCTGCTCCCGTCGCCAACGGGGCTCCTAAAGGAGGTTCCCAGAAGGGACAAGCCGCCGGCCAACAGAAGAACAGCACCGCTCGAGGTGGTGGTCCCGCCGGAGACTACTGGCACAAGGGAAGCAAGGATGTAAGTGCAAGGAAATTGGCAATTAACGAATTTGTTTTTAGCCCAGGAACAATCCTCATGCTCCGCCGAAGCTCACCCCCGCACAGCGCAAGGCCCGCGGCCCCCTGCCTGACTGGGATGAGATCCAGGTAATTTCAATGCCTTTTTAGTCCATTTATCCTATTTTTAGGACTTCGACGAGGGTTTCGACTACATGAACCTGATGGATTCTCAGTACGCCCAGTACTATGCCGTGGCTGCCGTGCAGCCCTTCGAAGGAGTCGGGGCTCTCGACCCCGCCGTGGCCAACATCATGATCCAACAGGCGCAACAGCACATGGCTGCCTTCGGCTATCGGTCAGTTTCCCTTGATTTCTGCCTAATATGCTAATTTTCAGCCCTCCTATGCCTCTTTTGCACACCTCTGTCGCTCCTCCGATGGTCGACACGCGTGAATCTTTGACTTCTCCCACTGCCTCGCTCGTCAGTCCTCCGGCTTCTACGGCTCCCGCAGCCACCGCCGCCGCTGCTGCTGCCACTGACGGCATCAACACTGCTATTCCGTTTGCTCCAATCTACTCTGCTCATCCTCCTCTGATGCCTTTAAACGACGACACTCTCAAGGACTACGTCAGGAAACAGATGTACGTTCATACTTGCCTTTCCCTAAAGAAAGCGTATTTTCAGTGAATACTACTTTTCTGATGACAATCTCCAGAAGGACTTCTTCCTTCGTAGGAAAATGAACTCCGAGGGATACCTTCCTCTTTCGCTGATCGCCTCGTTCCCGCGCGTCCGCTCTCTCACCCAGGACATTGCCCTCATCTGCGAGGGACTTCGCGACAGCGATAAGGTACCGTAAATCCGAATTCTAATTCTTAATCAAATATCTTCTAGGTCACGCTCTCTGACGACGCCAACATGGTTCGTCCGCGCGTCAACCCCACTCAGTGGCCTCTTGCCCCGACCGTCCACGCGGCCGACGACATCCCCACCACCAGTCACACTGCCACCACCGTTTTGCCGCCTGCCAAGGCCGCTCCGGCTCCCGTGGCCAAGCCTGTATGCCTAATTTTAGCCACAGTTATTGTTGTTCTCGTTTAGCAGGTGAAGGAACCCGTGGTCAAGCGCGAGACCGTTCTTCCCGCCAACACCGAGCCCGTCAAGAAGACCGCTCCTGCTGCCCCTCAGGTTGAGGTAAAATATCGAATCTTGCGTTAACCGGCTATTTTCAGACTTGGGAGGAGGTGAAGCCGAAGAAAAAGGGAAAGGGAAGGCAGGAGAAGCAGCCTTCGGTGTCCATCAAAGACCCGGAGAATGACCTGGACTTTCAGTTCGACAACGAGATGGACTCGTCGAATGTCGTGACTCCCAAGCGCGAGAAAGTCGGCCGCCCCATGCGATTGACGTGAGATCCTTCTTTTTTACCCTAGAAATTCTGTGTCTGCAGTGTCGAGCCTTCGGAGGAGATAGACGACGATATCATCAACAAGCTGATCATCATGACTCCCCACAAGCGCACTTTGGACCGCACCGGGGACTTTACCACCCGTTCCCAGAACCAGCTTCAGTTCAACGAAGAGGTACCATTCCTAACAAAATTTGAATTTTATAATAGAAAAATTGATTATTAAGTTGTATTTTTCTACCCAAATAAGCCTCCTAATTCCTTATTTCTAGGTCGAGATCGGTCTGCGTCAGTACGAAGAGGAGTTGTGGAGCGCCGACGGCAAGGACATCCCTGCTCCCGTAAGTTTCCTTTTCACAGAAGTAACATTTGCATGAAGTGTGGTCCGCATGGTCGTCGTAATGGTCCCCTTTCAGACGAAGGTCGCCACCGTGACTCGCGAGGAGTTCGAGCAGCTCAAGGGAGAGACGAAGCAGGAGCAGCAGGGCCCGCCTCCGGAGATCCCGAAGAGTAACATCGCCACCCCGCCGCCGTCCATCTGGTCGCAAAAGGCCAAAGAACGCGCTGCCACCGCTAATCAAGTGGTACGGTATTACCACAAATACGTGACCCTGGCTTCCGCAGTCCTTTAAACTGAAAAATCATCCAAAAGACCTCATTTTTAAAGGCTCAAAAGTCGCGGAAATCAGGGTCATGCTTGCCAGCCCTCTGTTCCTTTGTGTTGCCATCACCTTAATCTTAATAACCTCCATTAAATGGTCCGTTTTCAGCCCCGCAGTCCTATGCAGCGTCGTGAGTCGCAGGAGCAGAAGATGCACAGGTTCTACCCCATCTCCAAGCCCCTGGCTCCCATCGACTGCAAGTCTCCGCGCAAGCAGAAGACCAGGCACAGCGACAATCCGCCCGTGGAGATGCCCGTCGCCTGGGTGCTCGGACGCGAGGAGGGACCTACCCCGGCTCCTGTGGGCGTGGCTGCCAGCAGCAGTCAGATCCCGCCCTCTCATCCCTCCATCTCTCTGCTTCAGGAGGACAGCTTCCAGCAATTGGTAAGTTGCTATATTCTAATTTTTAATGCATATTTCATGTAAATTAATGTAATGAATTTACTAAAATCCATCTTTTAGGTGTACTCGACCTGGCGCCAGGAGTGCCTCAAGCAGCGCAAGAGCCTCGGCTACGACTGTGCTGAGATGAACACGCTCTACCGTTTCTGGTCCTTCTTCCTCAGGGACAACTTCAACAGGAGGATGTACGAAGAGTTCCGCCAGTACGCCTTGGAGGACGCCAAACAGGGGTAATTTTCTTCACCTTTTCGTCCCTAAATTCGAATTTTTCGCCCTTAAATTCCCCTTTTTCGTCCCCATATTCAAATTTTTAGATTCCGCTACGGAATTGAGGCTCTCTTCCGCTTCTACAGCTACGGTCTGGAGAAGAAGTTCCGGCCCGAGATCTACAAGCAGTTCATGAAGGAGGTCAAGGCTGACGTGGAGAACGGGCAACTCTACGGACTGGAGAAGCTTTTTGTTTTTATGAAGAGGTGCGCACTATTCTAATTACTAGAAATAGTGGGTTTTCAGGTGCAAGTTGGCTAAGCAGCTCGTTCTGGAACCTTTCCTCGAGAAGGAATTGGCCAAGTACAAGAGCACCGACGACTTCTACATCGTGAGTTCCTTTGACTGAATTGCCCTGTGTTTAACGACTGTCTGCTGTTTACAACCCGTTAAACCCCGGGCAAATTGGCTTCATCCTCCTTGATTCTAATATTCTAACCCCCCTCTTTCCAGAGCGATGAGAAGAAGAAGTCGGCCGCTGCCGCCGCCAAGAAGTAATTCACTTCGTGCCGCCTCCCCCTTCTCCCTATGCTGGTTATTGTTGTTTTGCCTTAAGTCGGCGTTGTTACTCTCTCACATAGACCATAGACTGTTATGTAGTTATCAGATTTTTGTTTAACAGCAAATACACCGTCCTACTGGTTCACTATTAGTCAGTTCGTTGTAGTTTCCCTCCGGTTAGCCACTTTTAGCCTTGGTTTACACTAATTTTGTCCAAGATCACCATAGGCTCTTTCCGATGACCGCCTTGTATTGTATCGATACATCACACATGACTCTCTATCTCTGATGGGGCCTGTCTTGACTTCTTCCCAGAAGTCAATATTACCTCTTTGGCCTCCCCCTATTTTTGTTATGATCTTCTTTTTGTTGCTTACCCGAGGATGTACATCTTGTGCTACTAATTTAGCACCACATTTCTCTCTATTTGCTCATATAGCATCCTGGTTTTTGTTGATTTCTTCAAAAGTTTAGTTAGAGGCTTCAAAATTTTAACAATTTCACATGTTATGCCCTCTGTTCACATTGACGTCTCAAGGTAAATGTTCTTCTGATTGGGGTTCTCTCTAGCGTTCGTTCTTCACATTGTGAATAATACACATATAATGGAAATAAACGATTTTCCGAAAGACTTGGCTTATTTGGGGAAATGTCGGGGCGGTTACCCAGACGACGGGGGATCGATTCCCCAATGGGAGATGGCGACGTTGCCCCGTGTGCTTCACTCCCTCGCTCAGCCTCCGCTTCTGAATTCCAATAGGGGAGAAGTCCAGCTCATATCCCAATTACTGTAGGTTACGGTACCCCATCGGTCCTTTAAATTTGAATCTAGAAAGTTGAAAATTGAAATCTTGAAAGTTGAAGATTTTATATAATTTGTTATTGTATGCCCATTTGAAACCCTTAATTGTGGGTGTAATATGCAAATCACATAAAATGGGCAATTAGCCAATAAATTAATTTTGAGACTACTGATTTTGTATTTAAGAGGAATTACCAAACCAAATTCAAAATCACCATTTCATGAGAGCACCGTTTTTCAATACGTTTTGACACATCACTCCACTGTTTATTTCAGTTACTGTAGGTTTACGGTAATCTATCGGTCCTTTAAATTTGAATCTAGGAAGTTAAATTCCTTTCGAATTTTCCACGTGTATCCTCACTTGAACCTTTGATTATGGCTCTAATATGCAAATATCTCGTTACTGTGGGTTTACTGTGCTTTCTTCAGGCAGTCCTTTAACCCCTAGCTTATCGATTAGAGCAGACTTACGTAATTGATCAATTATTCAAAACAAAACATAATGTAAGCCCAACAGTCCTTTAACATTTCATGGTTATCTCAATTACTCTAGGATTACGGTAGTGTCTGGAAATGGTCCTTTAAAATTGTGGAATGCTGGGATTCGACGCCTGAATCGTATATGACCATCGTAGCCCACGATCACGGGTGTAATATGCTAATCACCTACGAAATTAGGCAATTAGCCAAAACATTAAAAAACCAGCTCATTCTAACCAGAGGGTTTTTAAGTTCATATAGTCTTCACCAATTTCCATTGTGCACTTTTGCAACATCACTCCACTGTTTAACCTTGGAATAGAATGTTGTCGGACCGGAAATCAGCCGTCCTTTAATTAATAGGTCTCATTTTCCAAAAGGCTAATGAAGGACGAAGTCTGAACACTCCGCTGTTTCAACGCTATTAGCCAAATTAGTTTATATAACTTTGACAGTAAATATAATAAGAGGGAAAAGTCAAAGAAAGTATCTGTTGTCTCAGCAATGCGACTGATCTAAGGCATACTGTAAACCTAAATTTTACTGCGAAACTTTTGCGCTAGGACCTAAAAATTAATGCTAACTATAATTATAAAATTATAAAATCAAAGTAAAAAAATTACAAAAGTAGTTTGGTCTATAAGTTAAATTCTCTCAAAACTTGCCTTTTCTCAGAGATGCGGGTGACGTGGTCTGGTCGGAGCTTCTGGAGAAGGGGGGAGTCGTCCGGTTGGCGGCAGCCGTCTGTCAGCAGAGGATCTGCTGTCTGCAATGGGTGGTCTGTAGACCGAATCGGAGGTGGCTCACCGCCGTTCTGCGTCTCTGTCGACTACTTTTCCGCCATGCCGCGGCAGTTGACGAATTTTTCGCATTGGGGAAGTTCAGCGAATATGTACAGGTGAGGTCTCTCTCTGTCTCTTTCTCTCCCTCTCTCTCTGTCTATAACTCTAACTCTCTCACTCTCTCTTTCTCTTTCTCTCTATTTCTCTCTCCCTCTCACTCTCTCACTCTCTCTTTCTCTCTATTTTTCTCCCTCTCCCTCTCTCTCTCTCTCTCTCTTTCTCTCTCCCTCTCACTCTGAAAGGCAGAACTTTTAGTTCTGCAACTACGTCGCGAATGCGCTCGAGCGGGAAGATGACGATTACACGGCTAGCGCCAAACTTGTCTTAAGTGGGTAGAGAGGTACAGAGAGACAGACAGTGGAAGAGAGAGAGAGAGAGAGAGAGAGAGAGAGAGAGAAAGTAAGAGAGAAAGTAAGAGAGAAACAACTCCTCCCTTCTCTTCCAGATGTAAGCAGCCGCTTGGCGGCCTCCTCCCCAACTCCCTTAGCCTCAGCCCGCCTCCACCGCACCGCCCTCCGCAGTCTCCACTCCTCCGACATGTTGGTCGTCCAGGCGGCCCTCGAACTCCTCGCCGTTCTCTGCGACGGTTCCGCCCAATGCAGAACGGACCTCTGTGAAACAGCAGCCGTCGATGGGTGTCTTCACCTCCTGCCAGATGGTGACATCCTCACCCAGAAGTAAGCAACCAAACTATAAAATAGCAAAGGATTCTAGGCTAAGTGCAAGTTTGCTACGGATTCTGTGTGGAGAGGAACAGGCTAGGCAACAACTACGGGTATATGATGGAGTTCCGGTGCTTGTAGGGTAAGAAAACAAGAGAAACAAAGAGATAGGGGGATTTTAGGTTACTTTCTATTGGAAACAGTCGGCTGAAGTGGCATGTGGCTTGGTGTTTGGCCCAATTGGCTGATGATCAAGAGACTGCTTCAGAGGTAGGAAGAGAGAGAGAGAGAGAGAGAGAGAGAGAGAGAGAGAGAGGACTGTGCTCAAATCCTTTACTGTATCTACTTCTGCACGGTGCCCCAGTTGCTCTTGCATCCATCCACGGTCTCCATGTCGTCGACCGGCTTCTTCTGAGAATTCTTAGAGCTGCTCTCCTCCTCCTTCTTGTTCTCTTTCGGCTTCAGCTTGTCGAACTCGGCGCTCTTCTTTCCTCCGCAAAGGGAGAGGGCTCAGACGGCGAGGAGAACATTGGCGAAGAATCCGGCAAATGGTGTGAAGATAAGAAACATCTGCAAGACGGGGAGATGAAGAGAGAGAGAGAGAGAGAGAGAGAGAGACAGAGAAAGAGAGAGAGAAAGAAAGAGAGAGAGAGAGATAGATAGATAGAGAGAGAGAGAGAGAGAGAGAGAGAGAGAGAGAGAAGGGGGGAATACCTCGGAATAGTAAAAGGCCCCGACCGGCTAGGAGAGGACGAAGTGATGAAATGAGGTCTAAAGGGGGGGAGGGGTCACGTCGACGGAATTTCACGTAGCCCCACGTATTGGAATTACATTTATTCTAATAGGGGGACTAATTGGGAGAGGGTGAACCCGAGGGGAGAAAGAGAGAAAGAGAAAGAGAAAGAGAGAGAGAGAGAGAGAGAGAGAGAGAGAGAGAGAACCAATTGAGCCCAAATTTGAGATCGCCCAGCTGGGTGGCATTTCCCTTCTCCTCGCAGACGTCTCCGCCAAACCCCCTACCTCCGGGATCAATGACTGGGTGGCCATGTTAGCAGGTACCGTATCCCCCATTACCGTAACCTTTACCATACCTATCTTTAGCTGAATGTGCCGTCCTGGCCCAGTTGGCAGTTGTAAGCCCCTTGCAATCAGCCGTGGTTCAAGCCAATGCCATCTTCCTCCTTGGTCGTCTCCTCCTTCTCCCTCTTCTCTATGCTTCTTCTGCAATCGTCTCTGCTCCTGCTTTGCCAACTCTTCAGTGCTCTTCCCTCCGTGTTTTGAGACTGCTTTTCTCTTCTGAAAGATATCGGCCCCTCTTCAGAAGAGTCTTCCCAGTTGGGGTTCTGGAGAAATTTGTGGATGTTGGGAACTATGTCCAGGATCTGTCCTCTTATGCTGACACATTACTCCTATATCAGCAGTATCTTGTAAGTTTCTCTCTCTCTCTCTCTCTCTCTCTCACTCTCTGACACTCTCTCGTTTCTAAACATCCGCGTCTCTAATCATCTGTGTCTCTAACAATTTTTGTCTCTAACCATATGTTTCTCTAACCATCTGCGTCTCTAACTATTTGCGTCTCTAACCATCTGCGTCTCTAACCATCTACGTATCTAACCGTCTGCGTCTCTCTCTCTCTCTCTAATCCTCTACCTTAGGAGACTGCTTCATTAGACGAAGTAGACACCGCCTGGGAGACCTCCAATCAGCGAAGGAAACCAATCGGTCGGGTGGCGGAATACGAAATGTTGGAGCAATTGGGAGCAGGAGCATTTGGCTGCGTCTATACGGCTAGGAAAGCGACTGCCAGTGCCGGAGGAACTCCCAAATTGTTTGCTGTGAAGGAGGTAAGCCAATAGAAAGAAGTAAACTGACTGGGTGGTCTAGATATTCATGGTGCAACAGAAATCTGAGGACAAGAGCTTTGGAGATGTGATTAGTGAGGTGAAGATTATAAAACAGCAGCTGAGACATCCGAATGTGGTTCGGTATAGGAGGATTTTCGAGGAGAATGGGAGACTGTATGTGGTGATGGATCTGGTCGATGGGAGTCCACTGAGGGTGAGATCACGCTTTCTCACATCTTCTCGGCCTCACTTTCTCACATCCTAACGTGTTCCTATGCTCACATCCTAACTCTCACTTGCCCACATGCTCACTTTTTTACTTTCTCCTGTCTTCACATTCTCACGGTTTCACGTCTTCACTTCCTCATGTTTTTGCTCACATACTCACGTCTTTGCCTTTTTATTTTCTCACATCTTCACGTAATTCCCTTTTCACATCCTCACATCTTCACCTTCTCACACCTTGCTCACATCCTCACGTTATTTTTTGTTTATCACATCTTTTTTCAATTGCTTACATCCTCACGTCTTCAGATTTTCACGCCTTCACGTCTTCACATTCTAGCGGCCTCACAATTCGCTTTCCTCACATCAAATTTCTCGCTTGCTCACATGTTTACGTTTTCGACTTTTCATTTCTTCATATCCTCACGTACCTTCTCACGCCCTCACGTCTTCACATTCTCACATGTTCACGGTTTTCTTTCCTCACATCCTAACTCACTTGTTCACATACTCATGTCCTTGCCTTCGCACTTGCTCACATCCTAACGTTTTTGCCTTCTCGTTTCATCACATTCTCATGTCCTCACGTCTTCACCTTCTCACATCCTCACATCCTCACGTCTTCACCTCCTCATTACCCTTTCAGGACCTAATAACCCTAGCTAAAGAACGAAGTAGTCCATTTACGGAAGAAAGAATTTGGAGCTATCTTATCCAACTACTCCTGGGATTACGGTATCTTCACAAAGAGAAACGAATAGTCCACAGAGACCTAAAACCAAGCAATATAATGGTAGCCGAAGATGATCGTCTAGTCATCAGTAAGTTTTTGACTAACTAAATTCATTTTCCATTCTATTCAGCTGATTTTGGATTGGCTAGGCATAGAGATACAGATTATTTGAAATCGGCTGCAGGGACCATTGTTTATAGCTGGTAAGAGGGAGAGAGAGAGAGAGAGACAGAGAGAGAGAGAGAGATGAGCCTTCTTCATCCACACTTTCAGCCCCGAAGTGGTCCAAAGTGAGCCCTACGGCGATAAGGCAGATGTGTGGTCCTTAGGCTGTGTTCTCTATGAAACAGTCGCCCTCCGACCAACTTTTCAATCCAACAACATGCTCAAATTGGCCAAGATGATAGTGGAAGCCGAATATGAACCACTCCCAACCTCCTTTTCTCAGTAGGCACCCTACAAAAGGCAGTTCCTACAGTATACCTAGGGACCTACGCGAGGTGGTTGACTCCTGTCTCCGAGTGGATCCAAAAGAGAGGCCTGACGTGGTCCAACTATCCCTCTCGCCGGCGGTGTCGCCTAGGATTCTGGATTGTCTGGATGAGGCTCTCAAGGCTCAGGCTGATTTCAAGAGGGAACAGAATAAACAGGCTTCTGGAAGTGTGACTCCTGCGGCGGTTACGCCAAAGCCTTCTGTGGACACGCCGAGGGAGAAGAGGAGTCAGAGGAAAACGGCTGCCCTGGAGAGCATTGATAAACCGAAGAGGACGAGTGAGTTTAGAGATGAAACAGAGGAGTGATGTGGCAAAAGAGAGAGAGAGAGAGAGAGAGAGAGAGAGAGAGAGAGAGAGGTGAGAGAATGAAACAGTGGAATGATGTGGCAAAAAGAGAGAGAGAGTTTCGCGAGAGAAATAGAGAAACAAAATGAATGTTATATACGTGCTTCCAACCTATACACGTACATAATCTGGCCCGTGGTGTAGCGGTAAGGGTGACCAGACCTTCCCTAACTAAAGACCCTAACGAGGCAGGCTAGGTCACGTTCCCTCCAGCTCTTGATGAGCGGGACCCGTGTTAGCCTGGAGTCCTCCCAGACTCCGCACTTAACGACCTAACAAAGGGATTGGTACTTTATATAGGCAAACTAATACATAAGAAAGTTAACTAGGGCTGGGACAGGGCCAGGGGGCGAACACCTGTCTGCAGCCGTGCGGCGGGAGGAACTGTCCGGCCAGACACGCCCCCGCACTCCAGGGTTGACCTGGCGGCGCGTGGGCGGCTGGGACCTGACATGAAGCAGTGGAGTGATTTGGCAAATGAGCAACTTTCAGGATCCCCTCTGAAACCTCTCTCAGCTGGACAACCTCCTCGAAGTTCATCAACCTTCAGCCTCCCTCAGATAAACCAGTCATCAGCGTCTAGGGTACGGTCATCAGAAGGCTTGACCTTGAGATGTGCCGCTTTGAAGCCTGTAACTGACCCTGTTTTGGGAATACTAGATCAAGTTCGGCGGTTGATGACTGTGACAACTGCTGGTAAGTGCAAGTGGCCTTCTCTCTCTCTTTCTCTCTCTCTCTCTCTCTCTCTCTCTCTCTCTCTCTCTCTCTCTCTCTCTCTCTCTCTCTCTCTAAAAACTCCATTTTCAGCCCGTGGAGAGTCCGTAAACCACCGTCGCCGCCTAGCGGAACAGTTCAAGAAGCGTGTTTTCTCGAAGGACATCACCCCGGAGCAGATGAAAACGCACTTCCGTCGCTTGGCAGTGGAAAGCCCAGAAGAAATCGATCTCGATCTTGGCTTCGCGGACTTTCGCGTGATCTTCGACGAAATGGGCACTGTTGATGCGAGCGGTGGGTTCAGTCAGTCAATGGACGATCAGCGACCACCCGCGACCAGTCGCGTTTACAGCGACGAACAATCACATTTTGCACCAGAAATAGACAGAGAGAATGCGTAACTATCAACAAATTGTGACGCAGTGGTCCGATGGTCTTAGAGGAGGCGGGGAGTGAGATTAGGGGCGGAGAGATAGGGAGACAGACAGAAAAATGGAGAGATGCAGAGAGAAGAGGAGAGAAAGAGAGAATAGAGAAGTCTTTGATCCTGTGAACCTGCTTTTCTGACATTGGGCATCTGCGTGTCCAACTTTTTCTTCTGCGTATCTAACCCTGAGAATCTGCGTGTCTGACCTCTAGCTCTGCTTCTCTAACCTCTGCCTCTGCGTCTCTAACCTCTCCTTATGTTATTCTGACTCTGGTCTTCTGCGTCTCTAACCATGCGAAGCTGCGTCTCTAACCGCTGGCTCTGCGTCTCTAATCCTGATAATCTGCGTCTCTAACCTAGAAATTCTGCATCTCCAGCCTCTCCTTCTGCTGTTCAGTCTCCTCTCATCTGCGTCTCTAACCACTCCTAACTAATAACAAAGAAAGAAAAATTAAGAAAAAAGAGACACAAAGAGATACAGAGAAAAGAGGAGAGATAGAGTAAGTAGAAACTCTTTTTATTCCTTTTATCCTTTTTATCTTGCATCCTTTTTATTCTGCGTCTCTAACCCATACCTCTGCTGTTCTGACTCTGGTAATTTGCGTCTCTCACTTCTACTTCTGCGTCTCTAACCCTAGCGTCTCTAATATGCTGTTCTGACCAAGGCCCTATGCGTCTCTAAACTCTTCCTCTGCGCCTCTGACCCTGAGAATCTGGGTCTCGAACCCTAAGAATCTGCGTCTCTAACCCTGATAATCTGCGTCCCTAAACTCCATTTCTGCGCTTTTCTGACTCTGGTCATCTGCGTCTCTAACTGTGAGAATCTGCGTATCTGACCATAACAATCTTTGTCTCTAACCTCTGCATTTGCATCTCTGATCCTAAGAATCTGCGTCTCTAACCCTGGTCACCTGCGTCCCTGACCTCTCCTTCTGCTGTTCTGACACTCTGGGCGTCTGCGTCTCTAACCTCTTTTTCTACCTTTCTTACCTTGGGCATCTGAGACTCTGACCCTGTCTTTCTGAGTCTCTAACCCTGGGAATATGGGTCTCCTCCTTCTTCTCATCTCTCTCTCTCTCTCTCTCTCTCTCTCTCTCTCTCTACCACTTTCATGTGACCAAGTCTAGTTTTCACAAAGAGACATCAAAAATGAAAAGCTTTATTGAGATCTTCAGAGCACCGTGTCCGTCGTCTGACCTACGAACAGCTGGCGGCCGGGTTGCAGTCCCTCCTCACAGATTCAGAAGCCGGTTCTTGAGCACCTGAAGCCACCTCATTAAGAAAACGAGTACAGAACGGGGTTAAATAAAATTTTCAAATAAATATTACAAACCCTCTTTGGCACCACATCCGGAATGTTGTTCTTCACGAAAAGAGCCAAGTCTCCATCTCGAGCTTCGAATCTCTTCTTCTGCATTGCGAACATGCTCTTCATCATGCTCATCGAGTGTACGGTAGCTGAAAGTTTTTCTGTTGTTGAGGAGGCTAATATGGGTAAAACTAACCGAAAATTACGGTAAGAAGGAGAAGGAGCTGAGAAAATTGGCGCATTTCGGTCCTATTCTGATCGCTGTGAACGAAGCGCGCGAGAATTTATTGCGACCGGTACGTCATGAAGCGGAAGGGGCGGGGGTGGACTGTACAGCACGGGTGATGAAGTGGTGACAGGAACAACTGACAAACGAAGGAATTGCAAAAGGGGTAGGAGAGGGAGAGAGAGAGAGAGAGAGAGAGAGAGAGAGAGAGAGAGAGAGAGAGGGAGAGTGAGAGATAAATAAAAAGTGAGAGTAAACACGTGGGAAAACGTTGTTGCTTCAAATAAATTTTATTATTTAAGTTTAGACAGAGTAAGAGGGGGGCGGAGAGAGGACAACATCCTGTGAGACGTCAAGGTTTCTGAAAACATTAGAATTATAAAAAAAACTTTTATTTTTACCTTAAAATTTCCTGGCCCTACCATGTCTGTAGAAGAAGGCTACACGGTTCAGTTCCTTGACGAAGGGAGGGAGGGAAGGTGGATGGCTTCGTGAATCAGTTTTGTGATTGAACAAGGTTGGTTTATATAACTAAAGTATATCTCAATGATGACACTCACGCTTACACTTACACACACGCTCACATGCTCACACACAGACAAAATTAGAAACTCTGCCTGTCTGTCTCTCTCTGTCTCTCTCTGTCTCTCTCTCTCTCTCTCTCTCTCTCTCTCTCTCTCTCTTAACTCACCTCACAGTCGTCTGAAGGCCCTGAAGGAAGGGATTGACGCGTCTGACGACTTCTACCTCTCTTTCCATTGCTTCAACCGGTAGCGAATCCCAATCGATATTAAAAATCATAAAACGGTTCTTGTTAGACGTCAGGGTCTTCTTGGCAGAGTTCATGGACTTAGGCTTCCTGTTCACGTTAGGCCTAATTATTCCGGGGGACAAGTTGCTTGATGACTTCGTTTTTCTCTCTCAGAAAAAATACCATTACTGGGTAATGTGTGGTCAATTATTGAATAATTTATATACTGAAAACAGAATTTAAGGTCTTTTTAATACGGGAAATGATTAGATAAGGGATGGAGCGTTTAGAGGTAAAGGTGGGAGGCTGCATGTGAGACCGTTAACAATGGCAATTGTAGGTCGTGGATGGAGATGATGTTATCCGAAGAGGAGAGGCCGTGACGCCCCTTATAATTGGTTTATAATTAAGTGTTAGGGTGTGAGAGAAAAGATTGTGCGAGTGAGTGAGTGAGTGAGTGAGTGAGTGAGTGAGAGCCTAAATCAGAGAAAGGAATAGTTAGGTAACGATGCCACATTCGAGCAAAAGAGAGTATATATAAATACAACTGATGCTTTTCTTTTTAATAATAATCCGTTGATTATAAAGTTTTTTTACATTCATGTTTTATACCACATTTTCTTAACTTTTGATAGTGTATATAAACAAAAATTTCACTTGTGACAATACTTTCTTTCTCATTCCTGGGTTGGGTCCCGCAACGAAACACACCGATCTGTTACAAAAACCATGCGGCATTTCATAGATCCTGCGCGGCATATATTTTCGACCACACGCCATTTCCTTAAATTTACGGTATCCACATAAAAATTCTATTTTTCTTTGAATTTGTGCTATTTTGCAACTTTTTTTGTTGCTTTAAATTGTTAAATATGAAGTGAGGCTGGAAAATTATGTATTACTTTCCTCATAAAATGAAAATCACTGAATTATTTCAGGGTTCTTGCCTGTCATGTTCTCCAGGGCCGTTTCTCACGCTAGGACTCCCGTTCTGGTTCGTTTTTTTCTAATTTTTATCACTATTATTATTGTTTTAGACCTCTCTGCGGTCCAAGGCCACCGGAGTGAAGATCGAAAACGTCGGAGCCGATATCCTGCCTTACAAGGGAGTGGCGGCCGACACCAAGCCCGTCAAGGTGACTCTGGATGCCGGAAAGAGCTACCACTGGTGCTCCTGCGGCAAGAGCACCAAGCAGGTACCTTAATTTTTTTAAATGAAAATAAAACATTTATTCATTTTATTTGAAGAAAATACGGTAATTTTAAGCCCTTCTGCGATGGAACCCACAAGCTCAGCGGAATCACCGACGTCCGTCCCGTCAAGTTCCAGGTTAGTTATTTGTCGTCATTTTTAAAGGACTGTTCCTTTTGCCATCATTTAAAGGGCTAAACATTTTAAAATAATTGTTAAAGGACTAATTCAGGTGGAGAAGTCTGGAGAGTACAGGCTGTGCAACTGCAAGCAGACCGGCTCCAGGCCCATCTGCGACGGCACGCACAAGGCGGTCAGTTTTGGCACATAATTCCACTGCTTCAGAAGCCAAATAATATATTAATTTCGATTTTTAGGTCGACAAGACGCCCAAGGACTTCAACAACTCCCGCATGGTGATGTTCGGCGACAACTCGCCCGTGTATGAGGGCGTGGCTCACAAGCTCGGCTACCACCCGAAGAACGGAGGATTCCAGTAGATCCGGCTCAGAGTAGATCAATTACCGTGTATAGTGAAGAATTATCAGTCTAACTTTATCGATTGAAAATGGTTAACCCGAATCATCTATTTCCCGCGCGACGTGGCTACTTCTTGTCGATGGCCTTTCTGTACTCTTCCTTGTAAAGCTGGGTCAGTTTGTCCACTTTGGCTCCGATTTTGAGGTCGGAGACCTTTTCCTCGGCGCTGGCCACTCCCCTCACGATCAGTTTGGCCGCCGCGCGGATCGGCGCCGATTCCGAGAGCTGAAAATGAAAGAAAATAGATTTTAAGGTTGTGAAGTACCTCTTGGATCACCTTTTCGTTGTTGAGCAAGTTGCGAACCAGGCGATAGACCATACTGAAACAGAAGGATGTTCAACACGTCGAAAATTGTGGTAAGTATCGAGATTTTAAAAGAAAAGGTGGTCCCGAAGCGAAAACAAAAAAGGAGGGTTATTTAAAGGACTGGTCGTTAATAAAGATTCGTCACCTCGGTGGGGGCCCCGCAGGGTCAAAAATTTTGGGGGTAAGGTAGGTACCTATGAATTTTGGGAGGGTCCGCAAAGGTTTTGGACAAAAAGTTCCATTTGGGGGAGTGCCCGCGGAAAATTTTCGAGGTTGTGGGGGGTCCGCAGACCCCGCCCGGACCCCCCAATTTAGTGTATGGTCATCAGGGAATTTAAAGGACTGGAGGTTGTAGTTACCGCGAAAAAGCAAAGTTTGAATCACCAAAGGTCCCGGTATGAAAGTACACTATCGATTGATATATCCTTTATTAAAGGACTCGGTGGTCTCGCCACGAACAATTGATTTTAATGAAGGAAGAATTGTGCATAGAGGGTCCCGCAGAGAAATTACAAAATCGATTAGTAGAAGGTTCCAAAGGAAGCATGGTGGTCTTGAAGCGAAAATCCGATTTTTAAAGGACTGGTCAAAGCAACCGGATCGCTAATTTAAAGGAATGTAGGCAGTTATAGCTGCCGCGGAAAGCAATATTTGAGGTGTTGAAAGGTCCCGCTGCGAAATTACAACATCGATGAAAAGAAAGCTGGATTAAAGGACTAATCCCTCGTGTTGCCGTATCGATCTAAACTTTAGTATTAATCTTAAAAAATTGGGGAATATAGAAAGTTCTGGATATTAAAGGACTGTTCTCCAATGGTCCTTCCACGAACGGCTAAAATTGATTGTTTGTAATTTTTAAAGGACTAAAATCGCCATTGGTTTCGCCACGAAAGCGCCATAGTTGCAAGAAATGAGCTAGTGGTCCCACCGCGAAATCCATTAAATCAATCAATAAATAGTTAAAGGCCAGCAGTTTGATCCTTCTAAATGCAGCATAGGTGGTCCCGCAGCGAAAACAGGGAACCAGGAAATTTAAAGGACTGGGAGTAGTAGTTGTCATGAAAAGCCACGTTTAAAGGATTTATGACCAAAGGTCCCACCGCGAAAATACAAAATCGATTAATATAGAGCTTGATTAAAGGACTGTTTCCCAAGGTCCTGTCACGAACAATTTTCTTCAGGGAAGACCCCTTCCCAACGAACAGCCAGGCCCGTCGCAGGCTCCATCAACGAGCAAGGCCCCCCTTCCCGCTCCATCCGTAGCCGATGCCTCGTTCCTGACGATTCCCGTAGAAGTGCGCCAGCTGATCTACAACTGCCTTTCCTACGATGACACCTCCAAGATTAGACTCGTAAGAACTACCGTAATCCCTCAGTCAATGAGTCAATTTAAAGGTCTGTCGCACTGTGGGAAATGAGGCTTGGAGCAATCTGAACAAGGGGTTCAAGGAGTTCAACGCCCAGTTGGAGAGGGAGAGACATCAGCTGAAGAGAGAGCTTCCCAGGAGGGAGTCGGATAGGAGGTGGGACTCTCTCTTTCTTTCTCTTTCTCTCTCTCTCTCTCTCTCTCTAACTCCCTCTTCTTCCAGGAAACACAGGCTATTCCCCTACTCTGAAATGATTGCCTCCCTGGAGACTAGGAGGGATCTTCTGGAGATTTCCTACCGGAAGTACGTGGAGAAGGACGTGGCCTGCTTCATTCCGGGAAAAGTGCTCGATGAGGGATTCCGTCTTCTGCGACATCTACGAGCCAACAAGTGCGAGCGAAAGGCGTTCGACCACGAGTTGTTCAAGGATTTCCGCGATCTCTCCAGGTACGGCGGGGAAACGGGCGATTTAGAGCGGTCTGAGGCTGCTAAGAATGACCACAAGCGGCCTGAGGTTGCCTAGATTCATTAAAAGCGGCCTGAGGTTACCAAAATCGATTAAAACGGCCTGAGGTTGCGAGGATCTATAAAAAGCGGCCGTAGATTCCTAAGATTCATAAAAAGCGGCCTGAGGTCATCAATGGCTAAACGCCGCCTGGGGTAACCAAGGTCCAAAAAGTGGCCTGAGGTAGCCAAGATAGAAAAGCGGCCTGAGGTTCACGAGATCCATAAAAAGCGGCCTGACGTTGCCAAGAGCCTTTAAAAGCGGCCTGAGATTGACAAGATACAAGGAAAGCGGCCTGAGGCCACCCAGATTCAATAAAAGCGCGCCAATGTCCAATAAAAGCGGCCTGATGTTGCCAAGATTCATAAAAAGCTGCCTGAGGTCGTCAATGGCTAAACGCGGCCTGAGGTTACCAAGAATAGATAAAAGCGGCTTGAGGTTACCAAGATTCATAAAAAGCGGCATTAGGCTGCCAAGGTCAATAAAAAGCGGTCTGAGGTCACCAAGATCCAGCGAAAGCGGCCTGAGGCTGCCAAGATCGGTTGAAAGCGGCCTGAGGTTGCCAGGATCCACAAAAGCGGCCGAAGCCTGCCATTTCTTATGTCCTATTTCCAGCATGGCAATCGACCACTTCGAGGAATGCATCGCCCCCAACTTGCGCAAAAAGACGGATTCCTACTTCTCCAACCTTCTGTCTCTGAAAAGGAGCAACTTCATCTCCAGCAGCCAGAGCTTGCTGAATAGGATCCTGCCTCTCAAGTCGGATGCGAATCGAACGGGAGCCAACTACCTTCAGCAGAGGGTAATTTCTATTCTTTTTAAACGCTTAAATCTTTTAATTAACCACTTAAATCACCTAATAAGGCGTTATTTTAACCCCTAACACATCGTTTTAGATAGCTGCGCAAGATGCTACCATCAAGAAGCAGAGCCAGAAGATTGAGCACCTCCGGGCGGCCACCGGGCTTCTCATCAGCGCCGTTGAGCAGGTAATTAGCATGTTGCGCGAGACATAGTGCCAATTCCAGTTGTCCGATTACGTGGGTCTCTCGATCCCCACAACTCCTCTGCGAGAGATTCTGATGGCCGACGAGGCTCCGGAGGACCGGCCGGGTGGCAGCAACGACACGGTACCTCTACTTTGGATGTCGATGTTATAGGCTAATTTCCAGTTCCCCGACTTTCTTGGAGGCCTCGGAAATGGAGGGATTTTTGGCGACGGGGAGCCGGCTGGCAGCAACAATGAGGTAATTTATGGGTTACGGTATTCTGAATACGGCACCCACAAATTTATGGGTACGGTAACCCGTTGTAGGTCCAGGTTTTTCGGTTACGGTAGGAAGGCAATCAGGGAAGGGATAGGTAATCGACCGTAACACACCCTTTGCGTACTTTTTGTACCGTCCATCGCCAGCGATCAGTCCTTTAAACGATTATATGATAAGAATGGTTACTAGATTATTGATTTTATGTATTCGCGGCGGGACCCAAAAGCCCTAGAAACCTTTTGGCACAGCGCCAGCTAAAATTTACGTGCTAACGAAAATATCACGTACCTGCCTTGGTTTTTCAATTTTGACAGGGTAACAGGCTATTTTTAAAAATAAAAATCGATATCTTATATGTTAAATTAAAGAATACGGCGCGAAAACGTGTTTTAAACTAGAAAAATCGATATTTGTTAATTGTAGTGACTTTAGATTCTAATTTTTTCCCTCAAATTTGTGATATTTTCGAATCCACGCGAATCTCTTCAATACCGTAAGCCAAACGTACTTTTCTGCACCGCCCGTTCAGTCGTTTAATCAATTTTTAAAGTAGACGTGGTTTAAAATAGAATATAGCTGTTTATATAAGCAGACTAGTATTTAGAACTGGTGAAACTTTTACTATTTATTGATTGAATTATTGACTTTCTCAATTTCGCTGCGGGATTGATAACTTTTAGGCCTTTAAATAGGCTCCTAGTCCTTTAAATAACCCAAATTCTCCATTTCAGCCCATTCCTCCCGGCGCCGAGGACTCGAGGAAGCGCAAATTGGCCCCTCATCCGGAAGCCACCGGTCCCAAGAGATAAAAGAAGGCCCCCAGATAAGAAGAGGCTAAACCGGTGAAGCCCCCGTGAATTGCACAAATGTTAATAAACCTTTATATTTAGCACATTTCGTGATATGAATCCGGCCCCATCTTCGGGGGTCATGATGAGATTTGAGGGAGGGGAACGGTCTGATATCGACGACTATCACAGGAGCATAATAATAAATAAAATCTACAGGGGAGACGGGAGACGTACAATTAGAATACAGGGACTCAGACGGGGCTCTCGAGCTTCTTCTCGATGTAGCAGACGACCAACTGGGCGACGTTGGTGCGGAAGTTGTCCAGGTGGGACTCGATGTGGCCTATGCACACGTCGTCCAGGCCGTCTTTTCCCAGGGCCACTGCCTTCAGGATGGTCCGGCGGTAGGGAGCGGCGTGGATCAGCACCTGAAAACGATAGTTTTTATTGTTGAGGCTGCCAAAATCCAAAAAAAGCGGCCTGAGGCTGCCAAGATTCATTAGAAGCGGCCTCAGTTTACCAAGATCCATTGAGCGGCCTGAGGTTACCAGGATCCAATAAAAGTGACCTGAGGCTGCCAAAATCGATTCAAGCGGCCTGAGGTTACCAAGATCCAATAAAGCGGCATAAGGTCACTAAAAGCGGCCTGGGGTACCAAGAGCCAACAAAAGCGGCCTGAGGTCACTACGCTCTAGAAAAGCGGCCTGAGGCTGCCAAGGTCAATTAAAAGTGGCCTGGAGGTCGCCAAGAACATTTAAAGCGACCTGAGGTTATAAGGATCCAATAAAAGCGGCCTGAGTTTACCAAGACCCTTAAAAAGCGGCCTGAGGCTGCCAAGGGCTATGAAAAGCGACCTGAGGCCACCAGAATCCATTTAAAGCGGCGTGAGGTCGCCAAGATCCAATAACAGTGGTCTGGGGTAGTCAAGATCCATGGAAAGCAGCCTGAGGTTACCAATTTCTGTTAGAAGCCGCCTGAGGTTGCCAAAATCTATTAAAAGCGGCCTGAGGTCACCCAGATTAATTAAAAGAGACATGAGGTCACCAAGATAAAAAACGGCTTGAGGCTGCCTAGATCCGTAAAAAGCGGCCTGAGGTTACCAAGATTCAATAAAAGCGGCCTGAGGTTACCAAGAGCTATTAAAAGCAAGCTGACGTCATCAAAGTCAATTAAAAGCGGCCAGAGGCTGCCGAATTCCACCAAAAGCGGCATGAGGTCATCAAGGCCATTTAAAAGCAGCCCGAGGCTGCCAGGATGAATTGATAGCGGCCGAAGCCTGGCATCCATAATAATCACCTTGAAGAGCTGCTTAGCCATGAAGTTGTGGTGGCGCTTGAGGGACTTCTCATAGGCGGCCTGCAGGATTCCGCTGAGGTTCTCGCTTCCGGCCTTCTTGGGATCCACGTCACTCCGGTACTCCTGCACCATCAACGACAGCATTTGCAACATGAACTCCAGTCCCCTGAAATGGAATTTGTTTAAAATCAATTAATTTTAGAATAAATAAACAGCCTCAGCCCGCTTCTAATGGATCTTGGCAGCCTCAGGCCGCTTCTAATAAATCTTGGCAGCCTCAGGCCGCTTCCAATGGATCTTGGCAACCTCAGGCCGCTTCTATTGGATTCTGGCAGCCTCAGGCCGCTTTAAACAGCTCGTGGTAGCCTCAGGCCGCTTCTTCGATTGGAGCCAACCTTTTGAGCCAGAGAAGACCCTCGGTGGCGATGCCCAGCTTCCCTCCGTTCTCGCTGAGGTCGGCGTCGATGAGGTCCTGGAGGTACTTCTGGCCCTCGCGGTCCTTCTCGAAGCGGGCGCGCACTTTGGTGACATTGCCTGCGATGTCACTCTTCACCGGGGAGAAGGCCGTTCCGAGGAAGCCTGAAATATAAAAATTAGCCCTTTAAAGCCTTTAAAAGCGGCCTTAGGTTGCCAAAATCCTTTAAAAGCGGTATGAGGTTACCGAGATTCTTTAAAAGCGACCTCACGCTTACAATTCAACTATTTTAGCGTAAATATTTAAATTTAAAACTTCTTTTTATACTATAACGATTGATTCTTCCACTGAAATGACACGTATCAAACCGTCTGAGATAACAAAGAATTCAGAAAAAAAGCGATCCAATTGCTTTAATTTGGGAAATTAGGCGATATTTTCAGTAAATAAATGGAAATATCCTCTTCTTCGAGGTTAAACGATGATAAAAGATGACGAAATCAGCCACTTACCCACAAAATCGGCGATTCCCTGGCAGGCGCTGAGGAACTGCTCAGTGGGGATCTTTCCGTCCTCCAGGTGGGGGAACATGAGCTCCTCTCGCGAAAAGTACGTCTCCGGCTCGCTAGACATCCTACTGTAATTGAAAATATTAAAAAGAAAATTAAAAATCGATGAAAATATTCGAGAAAGAGAAAGAAAAAGAACAACTGTCGTTAGCGCTAATAGCGACAGCCGACGGGAGAAAGGGAGTTATCTGGTGGCAAAGTGCCAGACGCTCTTAGCTACCGTACCCGCAATCGTGGCGGGAGTACGCGAAACCGCGAAAGCCATTCCGCCACGGGGTCGAGACGGGCGCTGCAGTCCTTGCTGCGGCCGTCTATCTCCCGGCTTTTAAATATTGTGCTTCTCTTGCCTTCCCGTTGGTTGCCAGCATTTCTGGAAACATTTATTTGATCCTGAAAATGACTTTAGAAATTCTTTAAATCATTTAAAATGTATAGATATCGTGTGGCATTCTCCTATTATATTGTTTCCCTTAATTTTTACAGAACAATTCTCAATTTTACTTTCAGGTTCGTCAAACATGTACTGCCAGCGCCTCGCCGTTCCCCTCACCCGCTCCATCATCGTACGTTTTCTTTTACTGCTTCTTTTTGTTGTTTAGAAAAAAATACGCGGCACATTTTAAGAGCTTGCTAAAACGGGTCGTATCTCTCACTGACAAAAGCGTTTTGCTTGACTCTTTGGGTTATTAGTGCCCAATGTCTTGGCGAGTGTCATACTTGTGCCATATCAAACCAAATTTGCGATTTTCCAGATCCCTGAAGTGTAGGCCCGCCTCTGCCAAACTGAAGGATCATCATTGCTTATTTTACATTTCTTCTTTCAGGCCCAGAGGGTCCCCCTTGCCCTCCGCGCGGAGAGTGCGCTGGCTGCTCGCTGCCTGCACACCACCGTCGCCCGCAAGGACATTGACTCCGCCGCCAAGTACATCGGAGCCGGAGCTGCCACCGTCGGAGTCGCTGGATCCGGAGCCGGTATCGGAAACGTCTTCGGTGCCCTCGTCATCGGATACGCCCGTAACCCCTCCCTCAAGCAGCAGCTGTTCTCCTACGCCATTCTCGGATTCGCTCTGTCCGAGGCTATGGGACTTTTCTGCCTCACCATGGGTTTCATGATCTTGTTCGCTCTCTAAGCGTATCATCTCTAGTAACTATTTTGCGTTTTAGAACCGCCCAGTTCGGTCTGTTGTTAAAATGTAAATTAGATGAAAGGTTCCTACAACTTTGTTTTCTTGTTTGGGGTGGGAAATTGGAAATCGGTACGCAGCAGTTGAGATAGGCGGTGAAGAGGCCGATGTGCGGCGCCCGTCTTCGTGTATCGAGTATTGATTTTGAACGCGTAGTAAGCTTACATGTTTGTTTATCGAGTGGGTTGCAGCACGGATTGCACTATCAGTGGTGATGACTTGGTTTCCTCCAGTGAGAAGTCTCCGTGTGCTTCACTTGTATTGCCGTTGTCCGATCGTGATGTCTTCCACAGCCAACTCCTGCCACTACAATCCGTCTGATCTCATTGTACCTCCACATGTAGATGAAGAAGTTAATTGTAGTCTGAACTAACAACTCCTTTATTCTTTTTCAGTTTACCTTGCTCAAAGTCATAGAATATAGCAAAGTAGAAAAGTTTGTCATCGCATTCCACGGATCAAAAGCTAGCAATACATCTGGAGCGAATAGTAACAGCATTGAATTAAACGTAATCAATCCTAAATGCTCTATTTTTAGCCCACGCATATATTGGTACCCATTGTGATCTCTGCATTTCTTTGCACTTTTCGCTGCTGTTCCGACAGGGCGCTCCCATGGCACTAAATCACAGACTGGGATTTCTGAGAATGAAACCTTGCCTTTTTGAGGTATCCCATTATGGCCAAATAGATCAGGGCACTTGTTAGGTTAGCCAACATTCGGATGCTTAGCATGACGTCGTAGACGACTGCATGGGCGGCACCTTTGGTTGGAATACAAAGGGCGGACACGAGAGTTGAGGTATTCCAGAGGAGAGCCTGATTTACGATAAACAGGCAGAGGGAGACCAAGTAGGGGGCTGAAAAAGAGATA
The DNA here is from genome assembly GCA_022343465.1 of Oscheius sp. G VE-2021. Lineage (NCBI taxonomy): Eukaryota > Metazoa > Nematoda > Chromadorea > Rhabditida > Rhabditidae > Oscheius > Oscheius sp. G VE-2021. The sequence goes on from JAJQXH010000049.1 coordinate 1,874,199, forward strand.
ACTCCTATTTCAGGGTTTTCACGGGCCTCCGTCCATCCAAAATTGTCCCCTAAATTACCAACCACACGACCATGGTTCGATCCCTCTCGGTGCACTTCTTTTTTGCCTAACTCTAATTGACTAATATGTTAACTATAAACATAAACAAGGCTTTTTAAACAGTTAAAAAATTAATTGCACCCATTTTTTGTTGGTTTTCATAGGCGGACAAGGCCTGATTGGAGAACCGCAGAATACCTGAGACCATTGAAGCTGTGTAAATCCTCCCAGCCTGGAGATATTTGACTGGTGCCATGGAGCTCACGAGGAAGTTTAGAGACAAGACAAGGGGCATTAGACCAAGGAGAGGAGTTGAGAAGACATGGAGAGGAACGGCGTAGTTGAAGGCACAGGACGAGGCGGGGATGGTGGTTTCCACTGAAGTTCTCTCTATCTCTATCTCTCTCTCTCTCTCTCTCTCTCTCTCTCTCTCTTTCTCTCTCACTCACCCTTCCCCTGATCTGCCAGAAGAATCCTATAAACCGCAATCCCCATAAACGAGATGGCATAGATGGTATCAGCCAGTGCCTGCCCAGCTATCAACAAAAACTCATTTCTCCTCCTAAATTAAGTTCATTTTTAAACATGAATACAACTTTCATGGGATTTACCTGTTCTGTTGATTCAAGAGAATACAACAGATGAGAACACAGTTAGTTATACAAATGATAGTGCCTAAAGAAATAGAGGCCTTAAAATGTTAAGGTAAAGTTTTTAACCTTCTGAAAGGTAGAGGTACATATTTGGAACCAACGGCAGCGACATCGTGGAATAAACAGCAATCAGGTGTGTATTCTAGTTGATTGGATGACGGCAGGGAGGGAAACTGGCTTTTACCCTCAAATTGGATGTAAACTAGACATTTTTGAATAGTGGTTTAGAGGAAGATCTCACTCACTCACTCACGCTCACACATGCACGTACACAGACACATAGACAGAGAGACACACATGCACACACACATACAGTAAATTCTTAGAATTTTCATTGGTAGGATCACATTGGAAGATCGGTGTCGGGGCCTCGATTAGTCGGATTGTCTTCTTTTATACAGTCCTGGCGGTGTGGGCGACGGGATCAGCTGATGGCCGTTGTAAGATCTGATTCAGCTTCAGGCGGGAAGAATTCCAGCTCCTTTACAATACACACATACACACACACACTGTGCAATTTGCAATAGGCTAAGAATACTAAATGCGACACAATCACATTTGTAAAATTAATATTGCGTTGTAAAATGATCAGGCACAGGTACAAGTTGACCTCACTTTTGGTGGGAATGTAGACGTGATTTGCCTACTTTCCGATTTCAAAATGTGGGAATTTAGTAACGATGATTCAGAATCACCTCATAAAATTCTCAAATAGTGCAAAATGTATAGCTCTTTCAAAAACAGAGAGTGAAACATGCGTTTTGGAATTTGATGTTGGACATAATGAACAGGAATGAGGCAGGTTTGCGAGGTTGCAGCTAATTCCTGATTGGGTATTCGAATCTACACGGAATCGGTGCTATTATGAGTTGGGAACGTGGAAAAGGAAGGGAGAAGCAGAGAACGGGCGGAGATTAGAAACGGAGGAGGTAGAGAGAGAGATAGAGACAGAGAGAGAGAGAGAGAGAGAGAGAGAGAGAGAGAGGAGAGAGAGAGAGAGAGGGGGGGGAGAGAGAGAGAGAGAGTGGAGAGAGAGGAGAGAGAGAGAGAGAGGGAGAGAGAGGGAGAGAGAGAGAGAGAGAGAGAGGGAGAGAGAGAGAGAGAGAGAGGGGGGGAGAGAGAGAGAGAGAGAGGGGAGAGAGAGAGAGAGAGAGAGAGGGAGAGAGAGATAGAGAAAGAAGCGATTCCAAACTACAAACAAATCTCTCGTGACACCCAATCAATCCTTCCGATGCCATTACCCACCCAATTGGCATATTTCCGTCACGTTAATTTAACCGCTACTTTACGCTAACTCACGTTTGTAGTTTATTTCGGAATTAACATAACTCCTCTCCCCGCCTCATTTCTTCATTCTCTTACTGACCATGTCCCGCGGCGGTCACTCCCTTCCCCGCTCTCTCGCTCGGACTTCCTCCTCGGCTTCTAGAGGTTGGTTTTGTGGATTACTGTATCTCATCTGATGAAATAGCATCCCGATCGGCTTCTACTGCCAAAGGCTGCGAACAACGAAACCTGGGGTCCGGCCTGGTTCCGCCGCATGGCCAGCGCCTCCCCCAGGAGATCAAGGAACTCCGCGAGGAAGCCGCCTCCTTCCCCCAGGGAGTCACTTTCGAACACGTGCACGCCCACTGCGGAGACCCCGGAAACGAAGCTGTAACTTTCGTTTTCCTGAATCTACTGAAGTTGAATTTAGGCCGACGACTTGGCGAGGCAGGTGACCGTGGGGCCTTCGAGGTCTCGCTCGACGCCTAGGGACAGGAGCCGGGAGCATGGACGCCGACGGTCGCTGTCCAACGACCCAGACCATATCCGAACCCACAGTGCCTTCGTGCCGCCGGACAAGGATATCAACAACAATGACCAGTGATATCAGACTGACAATAAATACTCGGATGGACCTAGCTCTCTCTCTCTCTCTCTTTATATCTTTTATCTAACTTTCACAAAATTTGACAAAATTAGTTTGCTTGGGATATGCCGTGAAGCCGTGAGTTCTGGATTCAGAATAGCTCTGGACCTTAGCGTTGGGCAGGTGACCAATAAGGCCCAAGGCGGGGTAAGACACATAAGATATATAACGTAGAGCCTAAAGACCTTTAGGTTTTAGAGTTAGTGGAAAAGTTAAGGTTACCATGACTCTACACAGAGAAAAGCTAGGTATTCCTTCCCTGAGTAGCTAGCGTAGAAGAGGAGGAATGATTTAATGGCGTTTGGGATGTAAGGAACGAAGACGGTCACAGCACAGCGGAAAAATGTTCGTTGGTATTTCTGAAATGATGATAAATGTGTAAGTAAGTGAGATTGTGAGTGTGTGAGCGTGTGAACATGTGAATGTGTGAGTGTGTGAGTGTATGAGTGTGTGAGAGTGTGAGAGTAGGGGAATGTGAGCGTGTAAGAGAGTGAGATTGTGTGTGTGTATATGTGAGGGTGAGCGAGGGAATGTGTGAATATGTGAGAGTGTGAAAGTGTGAGAGTGTGAGCGAATGAGCGTGTGAGTATGTGAGAGTCCATGAGAGTGTGAAAGTTTTAGAGTGTGAATGTGTGAGTGTGTGATACCAAAACTTACCACCATGGCAGCCGATTTTCTCGCTGCTAGATGAATGTAAACTACACAACAAATAAGGCAGCTTGCTAGACTCAAAACTAGGTCTTGAAGGCAAGTACGCTGAAAGAACAGGAATTTTTCTCTCTCTCCCTCCCTCTTTCTCTCTCTCTCTCTCTCTCTCTCTCTCTCTGTCTCTCTCTCTCTCTCTCTCTTCACCTCAATCAATTTCCCATCCGCTCCCATCATCATCCTCCCACCCGGAAGCCGTTTCAAATAAATCGATGTACTATCCAAAAACATGCTCCCAACTATAATCCCCCCAACGAATACCGTAATCACCATACAAATGACTATGTTCCGTGGCCGCCAGAGCTAAACCCATCCAATTAGATATAATAATACCGTATTTGCCTCGTCTAGACTCATTGGAAAATAGAAGGCAGACAGTCGGCTGGCAGCAAACAGAAGGCAGTTGAAGTACATACAGATTGGGAGCAATGCTTGGGTGAAGTAGATGACCCTTGCGATTAGAATATTCTCTCCCTCGGGGTACGGTATTAGGCAGAACTTTCGGCAGAAGACGACGAAGAAGGCACAGCTGAACATGGAGAGATCCCAGAAGGCCTGGGCTATGACGATGGAGAAGAAGGGGGTACGGAAGAGGGATTTGGAGGAGCGGGAGGAGAGGATGAAGACGATGAGGTAGAGGTAGAGGAGGGTGGAGAACCAGATGACGGGCAGGAGGATCAGGTGGGGGATGGGGACGTCGGACCAGCCCATCTGAAAGCAATGGCATTGAGAAGGGATGTGGAATAGCATAAAGGATCATTGGAAATAGTATGAACCAGGAGGAGAAAGACAGGGACAGAGGGGAAGAATTGGAGAGGGAGACCAGGAGAGTCAGAGAAGCAGAGAGGGAGAGGGAGGCGGAGATACATTGAGAGAACTAGACAGAGAGGAAAGGGGCAGAGAGGCTTGAGATAAGAGAGTCAGAGGCGCAGAAGAATAGGCAGAGATGCAGGGAAAGATGCAGAGAGGGAGAGTTAGAGAAAGAGAGAGGCAGATCAGGCAAGGCAGAGATGCAGAGAAAGATAGAGAGAAAGATAGAGGCAGAGAAGAAGAGACAGAGATGCAGAGGAAGAGGAGATGTTGGGAAATACGCAGAGAGACAGAGGAATAAGCAGATAAACAGAAAAGAAGAGAAGTGAGGGAGAGAGGCAGACAAAGTAAGGCAGAGACGCAGGCCATACAGCTAAATAGGAAATGGAGAGGCAGAGTAAGAGAAACAAAGAAGTAGACAAAGTGAGGCAGAGAAATAGGCAGAGAAACAGAGAAGCAGACAAAGATGTAGCAGTGATCCAGACATGCAGAACTGAGATAGAGGGAGAAAAGTAGCATCAGAGACGCAGAGAGGCAGAGATGAAGAGTCAGAGAAGCAAGAGAAACAGAGAAGAAACGATGCAGATTCAGAGAGGTAGAGGTGCAGAAGAAGAGGAAGAGAGAGACAAAGAGGGAGAGGTAGAGAGGTAGACACAGAGAGACAGAGACGCAGAGTGGCCGATTTGTAGAATCAGAGAAGAAGATATGCAGAGATGGAGATTCACAGAAACAGAGAGGCAGAGGGGCAGACACGTAGAGTAAGATGGTTGCAGAGATGCAGAGGAAGATGGTGAGAGGCAGAGGCAGAGAACGAGAAAGGCAGAAAGAGAAAAAGAGGGAGATGCGAGATGAGAGAGAGAGAGAGAGAGAGAGAGAAGCAGGCAGAGGTAACGATATAAATGCAGAGAGAGAAATGCAAGAAAAGAGCGTCTAATTAGGATCCCAGCCACTCCTCTGACGCAATCGTAGAAAAAGCGGAACGCCGGAAATGACTCCCAGCAACTTTTAAAAGGCGGAGTCACGTTTCACCGACAAAGACAAACAGTAAGCAAGCCATTTTGCAGGAAAAGTAAATTTATTTCATTCATAAATCAGTCTCAGTTATTACGCCTACGAGAAATAGTTGTTTTCAGGAAAGAGAGTTTTTATATGAAATTACATGTTTTCAGTTCACGGAATGACATTCCAGGACCAAAATTACATGTTTTGATCTGGATTGAGAAAGTATTATCTATCATTTCTATTTCAATGTGTAGATCTTTCGTGTCTTGGGTTACTGTAATAGTGATCTACAAAAGAGGGGGGGGGGGGGGCTGCGATGTGGGTGGTCTGAACTTATGGAAAAATGTATTTCTAGCCTTGGAAATTAAAAGATGAACTTTTCCCATTCGCATGGGGCTTTTGGAACCAGAATCGCGTGAAATTTTGAGCGAACTTTGGCCTTCAGCCAAAGGAAGGTGGAAATTTCAGCAGCTGAGACCCGCAGGCGATGCTCACGTGGCGGAGATTGGGAGGGAAATGGGGGCCAATAAACAAAACTGAGGAATTTGGCATTTTACTGAAGTTGTGAATTCAAAAGGAAAAGAGGAAGAATTGAAAAAAAGGGCTCAAAGTTTAAAATTCAGGCGCAAAAGTCAAACAGCGACGTCACAAGAGACAATGGAGGGGGGGGGGAGTTCATGCGCGAGGGGACATCGGAGGTCATCTTTTGATCACTCACACACGGGTACACAGGCACACAGATACTCATTCACTCACACTCACACACTCAATCACTCACTCACGCACACACACACGCACATACACACACACCCTCATTTACAGGTTCACACACATACATTCACACGTTCACAGAGAGAGAGAGAGAGACGCGTTTACACATTCACACGTTCACACATTCACACACATTCACACATACACACACTCACTCTGCGTCTCTCACGTCTTCCTCACCTCTCTGTCTGTCTGTCTCTCTGTATTTCTGCGAACGTCTTTCTTTCTCTCTCTCTCTCTCAAGCAGTGGACAGAGACGCAGATGTCTATGTCAATCTAACGGGAATCCAGAAAAAGACGAGAATCCTAATTAATAGCGCCACGTGGCGACCTTCCAAGCTCAATGAATGGCGTGAGAGTAAAGAATCGAGAGGGGAGGAGCTAGTGAGATTCATGGATCTCATCTACTCAGAGATTCAAATGGATTCAAAGAACTGGCGAGGAGACTAATTGTAGCCAATTGATGTATGTATTCGGATCTAAGAATTCGCAATCTTCGGAAAACGTTGTTCCTTAGAAAGTAGAGGAACCCTTATTATAAAAGACCCAACTAGGGATTTAAATGCGTCAAAGTGACGTTTATAAAGCTAAATGACAAGTCGCACGTTAGAATGAAATGCGATCCTGTTTGCACCTCCATTAGCACAAAGGTGAGGGAGCTGGAATGAAAACAATGAAAGTTAGACTGAGCCATAACATAAGGGCTTTTATGGAGATTACCTACCGTAATTCTAAAGTAAATTTCAAGTGTACTAGTTAAAAGACAGGGTAGAAAGATCAGTATCCTGGGAGTTCAAGGATAATTGTTGTTGACCGAGTAATGGTGTTCAATTAGTATGGTCATGTGATGTTATTATGCTAATGACGTTGAGGTCGAGGATTAGGCACTTTCAGAGAGAGAGAGAGAGAGAGAGAGAGAGAGAGAGAGAGAGAGAGAGAGACAGAGAGAGAGAGAGAGAGAGAGAGAGAGAGAGAGAGAGAGAGAGAGAGAGAGAGAGAGACAGAGAGAGAGAGAGAGACAGAGAGAGAGAGACAGAGAGACAGAGAGAGAGAGAGAGAGAGAGAGAGAGAGAGACAGAGAGAGAGACAGAGAGAGAGAGAGAGACAGAGAGAGAGAGAGAGAGAGAAAGAGAGAGAGAGAGAAAGAGAGAGAAAGAGAGAGAGAGACAGAGAGACAGAGAGAGAGAGAGAGAGAGACAGAGAGAGAGACAGAGAGAGAGAGAGAGAGACAGAGAGAGAGAGAAAGAAAGAGAGAGAGAGAGAGAGAGAGAGAGAGAGAGAGAGAGAGAGAGACAGACAGACATTCAGAGACTCTACCTGATCTTCTCTGCCTCTCTAACTGTCTCCCTTGGTATATGCATCTCTAACTGACTGCGTTGTCCACTGCGTCTCTAACTGTCTGACTTTCTCTAACTGTCTGATTCTGTAATCTTCATCTCTAACTGTCTGAAGCTGTTCTCTGCGTCTCAAACTCCAACTGATTGAGTTCTCTCTTACCTTCTCTGTCTCTCCTCTCTCTCTCTCTCTCTCTCTCTCTCTCTCTCTTCTTTCTCTAAAACATCCGTATTTAAATATTTTTAAATATTTATTCCCTATCAGATCACCCTTCATTCGGGTTGTTCTTTATATACTCATCAAGAGCCATTTGAGCCGTAATCACCTCCTTATCCAAATCCTCTCGTTTTTTCATAACAATCTGGTAGGCTGCACTGATATCATCAGAAGCTTTTTCATTGGCTTGAATTTTACCAGGAATAGCAGCCAATTCAGCCATTTCTTCAGGAGTGGCCGCAGCTCCCTTATTTTCCAGCACAAGCTTCCTATCATTAAGAGCATTCCACTCGTCGATTTTTTCGTTGCCCTCTCTAAAAAGCCGGTCTTCCTCGGTCCAAGCATCGTCTCTTTTCTTCGTCACATCAGCCAAAGCAGCCTTCAGTTTTTCCAGCTCAGAAAGGGGAGCAGGGGTTGGGGCAGCGGTAGTTGTGGTTTTCCATTCGGCTTCCTGGCTGAATTAGACCACTTGGCTCAAACCCGTACCAGATCGGCGGATCGGAAAGTAACTCACGATGAGGGTGGTTGGGGCCACAGGCTGAAGCCAATGTGGCCGCTCCGATGAGGAAGACGAGGAGGAGGAGATGAGACTTCATTGCAGAATGAGAGGATTCTATGCCAATCTTCTTGGCTTTTAAGGGCTCCTTGGAAGGAATGGCATTTTTGAACCTGATTCAGAAACCTGAAAAGTGCAAATGATAGGCTAAGAAAACGGAAATGAGACTAGAGATATGCGGCGATTGGAAGAGATTCCCGTCTGGCTATCTAAACGATCACGAATCACAGAAGTCTCTTTCTCTCTCTCTCTCTCTCTCTCTCTGTCTCTCTGTCTCTCCGTCTCTCTTCCGGTAACAATTGGGTTGTCGGGACCACCCAGGTAACTTTTCTTATGGGTGGTCCAGTAACAAGGACCACCGCAAGAGTACAATTGGTTTGTCAGGACAACCCATTCAACTTTTCACCTGGGTGGTCCAGTATCAACCTCAAAACAAGAGGACTTCGGTTATCGAGATCACCCATATAACTTTTCTTATGGGTGGTCCAGTAACGGCGATCACCCTGTTTCTCTCTCTCTCTCTCTCTCTCGTTCTCTCCCTGGAACAACTGGGTAGTATGGACACCCATGTAACCTTAAATATGGGTGGTCCAGTAACAACGACTACCGCTGGGGACAACTGGGGTGTTGGGACCACCCATATAACTTTTCCTATGGGTGGTCCAGTAACTGCCACTACTCTCTCTACTACGCCATTTTCCGCAGCGAATGTGTCTCCTTTCCCTAATGCCGCAAATTCTGGTTCCAAGATTCCAAGCTACAAACATTCAGTGATTTCACGATCTTCCGAGTGGGAGAACATTCAGATGAGGGTCCGCTGGTACAGTTAGAGACGCAGAGGACAGAGTTAGACAGTTGAAGACGCAGTGGGCAGATCCAGACAGTTAGAGATGCACAGGACAACTCAGTTAGTTAGTGATGCAGAGGATAGATTCATTTAGTCAGAGACGCAGAGGACAACTTAGTCTGTTAGAGACGCAGAGGATAGAGTCAGACAGTGAGAGACGTAGTGTGTGCCCAAAGAAGAGATCAAGAGCCATTTTGCCAAAATATTGTTTCAAATGCACTTTACTATAATCAAATCACAAATTATTCTATGAAATCCATCTGTTTATGAATTCTTTCCTTTAAAAGCTGAATGCAAACATTGGAGTGATGCTCTTCCCGTGATTCACCATCTCTCCGTTGTTCCATCGCTCCTTGTGTAAAGTGACCTTCAGCGTTCCGAATGACCATATAAAAGGGATGACACTTTGAAGTTTTCGTCACCCATTTCTCTGTCTTCAGTCAGGTGATCTTCTGAAAACCCCTCTACGTCTCTAACTGTCTGACTCTGCCCTCTCCGTCTCTAACTCCCTGACTCTACCCTCTGCGTCTCTAACTGTCTAACTCTATCCTCTACGTCTCTAACTGTCTGACTCTTCCCTCTGCGTCTCTAACTGAATTTCACTATCTCTTCTTTCTCCTATCATTTCCTGAGAAGCTTGTCTTCTGACTCATCTGCGATCAAAGAGAGATCAGACGGCGCGTGACCCTTGAAAACGAAATCATTTTAAGTGTTTTTGCAAACAGTCAAGTCACTTTTTATACAGACAGTGGAATGAATGGGATTCTCAGTTGGTAGGAATTTATCGATTGCCAAGTTAAATGTTTAGATGACGTCATGGGGTTTGTTGACCTACGCGGGAGAGTAAACAGATGGTCGCACTTATAACGCCTAGTTTCCGCCTCATCTCTCTGTCTCTCTCCTTCTCCACACCTGCTTTTTTAATGTACACTGCGTGTCTAACTGCCTGACTTTGCCCTCTACGTCTCTGCCTCTCTTCTGCGTTTCTAAACTACTGATCCTCTGGGTGTCTAACTGTCTATAACGCCTCGAACTGTCTCATTCTGGTCTCTACGTCTCTAACTTTGACTCTGCCCTCTACGTCTGTGACTGTCTTCTGCGTCTCTAACTACCGTTCTGACTATATTCTCTGCTTCGGTTCTCTACGTCTCTCTGGTTCTTTCACCTGCATTTCTAATGTACTCTATATCTGTGGCTGTCTTCTGCATCTCTAATCGTCTGTCATCTGCGTCTCTAACCATGTCATCTGCGTCTCTAACCATGGCTTCTGCGTCTCTAACCATTTCATCTGCGTCTCTAACCTCGTGTCGCTGCGTCTCTATCCATGGCATCTGCGTCTCTAACTCTATGAATCTGCTTCTCTAACCTCGTGTCTCTGCGTCTCTAAGTATATGACTCTCTTCTTCGTCTCTAATTGTATGATTCTATCCTATGCGTGTCTAGCTGTCTGATTGTGTCCTCTGCGTCTCTGACATCTTTTTGCTTCTCTAATGACTGACGCTGTCCCCCTAACTTTCTGATTCGCTCTCTCTCTCTCTCTCTCTCTCTCTCACTTTCTCTCCTCCCAATCTCTCTCTAATCCATTCCAATTCCCCTGTTTTCCCCTCCCCTTATCTCTCTCCATTGTTTCCCTTGGTCTGTTTTCTCCACAATAAATACTCCTCCTGGTCGATAACACCCTTTCCAATCCAGAATTCATTCCCAGATGTTCGTTTTCTTTCTCTGCCTCTCTCTTCTGGCCTCTGCCTTCGCTGCTCCTCCACCTCTCGTCGGAGGTTTCCGCCCAGTCCCTCGTAAGTTTCACCCCAGTTTTATATACAAAATTTACAAACTTTACAAGTTTAAAACCACAAAAATAGCCAAAAACACTATAAAACTGGATTTTAGCTTCCATCGGTGGTCCCATCGGCGTGAAGGACGCATCCGCCTCCACCAACGATAGAGGTAGGTTAACCATTCAGTTTAAAAGCATTTTATTAAATATTAAATAACTTTTAAAATAAATAAAATCAATTTAAATATTGATTTTTCAGCTTCTCTTCCCATCTGGGAGGGTGGACATGATGTGAAGCCTTGGCTCGCCAGTCAGCCTCGCCTCCATCCCAACTAATCGTCTAAATTTTCGTCCAAATCGATTTTTTCTTCAATTTTTCTCTCTTTCTAAAGTGATCCGGGTGTAATTTTTAGTAAATTCTATTTTATAAATACTTTTTTTTTAAAAACGTGTTTTTTTAATCGATAACTACCTCTATACTACCTAACTACCTGACTCTGTCCTCTACGTCTCAAACTGTCTGACTCTGCCCTCTACTCTCTCTGAACTTCAAACCCATACGACATCGGCGGCGGGCGGGACAGAGTTTGTAATTTGACTACTGGGGCTTGACTGAGTATCTGTAAATTCAATTGATTGTAAACTTTGTAAGTTTGTAGAATTTAGCTTCTATTCTTTGCCTGAGTATCTAACGAAAAAGATTTTTCTCGGCTTTGTGATCCATGATCTGGAAACCTGTTTTTGTCACCATTTTGTTTCATGGTGTTTAAATTGGTTATCATAATCCGGTTATAGGACTATCAAACAGTTTCATTTTGTTGTTTTCAAGTGGGAAAATCAGAGATTAAGGCATTATCGGGAGAGAGAAATCAGAAAGAGAGAGAGAGAAAGAGAGACAGAGAGTAGATTCAGACAGCTAGAGACGCAGAGGACAGATTCACACAGTTAGAGACGCAGAGGATAGAGTCAGACAGTTAGAGACGCAGAGGAAAGAGACAGACAGTTAGAGACGCAGAGGAAAGAGACAGACAGTTAGAGACGCAGAGGAAAGAGTCAGACAGTTAGACACGCAGAGGACAAGTCATTGGATTAGAGACCCAGAAGATAGTGTCAGACAGTTAGAGAGGCAGATGAGAGAGTCAGATAGTTAGAGGCGCAGAGGAGAAAGAGTCAGACAGTTAGAGACGCATAGGACAGAGTTAGATAGTTAGAGACGCAGGGGACAGAGTTAGATAGTTAGAGACGCAGGGGACAGAGTCAAACAGTTAGAGACGCAGAAGATAGATTCAGACAGCTAGAGACGGAGAGGACAGAATCAGAAAGTTAAAGACGCAGAGGACAGAGTCAGACAGTTAGAGACCCAGAGGTTATAGTCAGACAGTTAGAGACAAAGAGAACACAGTCAGGCAGTTAGAGACGCAGTGGAGTAGGACAGAGAGAAAGAGAGAGAATCCGTTTATCGCTGAATCTTCTCGTTTTTGATGTCCCAACAATTGAGAGAATGGCGTGCCGATGCGCAATCAGCCAACCAAATTTGCACTCGCAGAGGGAGGCGAAATCGGATATGCCCCTTGTGGGCGACGCTTTGGAGGCCGTTTTTAGGAGGGCCTCTCCCTCTCCCTCTCTCTCTCTCTCTCTCTCTCTCTCTCTCTCTCTCTCTCTCTCCTTCCCATTGTCTAAAAAAACTTTTCGGGCTCTGGCACTCTGCCAACGCCTGCTTTGTTTCCTCCCCCGCCGCTGAGCAAACACTCTTCCCAGCTCCCGGTACAGCTTCCATCCGCTTGTTTTGTGAAACAGCGCAATGGTTGGCCAATCATATTTCCTTCTTTAGCTTCAAAGTTCCAGATTCAAGGTTACAGTTATCATAGGCACCAGAATCGGTGGGTATACTGTTTTTTATTAAACTGTATAAAAACTATTGGCTTCTAGAATTTCACTGAGTATCCTATGCATCACACGCTTTCCTGTGTTGTTCTTCCAATGCTGAATCGATGGGTGGAGTAGGATTGGGTTTCAGATGAACAAGCCTTGGACAATTCCATTTCGGCAAACACACATGCATACACACATACACACGTTCACACACACACACGCACACACTGTCATCTGCCTCTTTAAGTCCCTGTCCTCTGCGTCTCTAACTCTCTAGACATGTCCTCCCAGCGTCTCTAGCTGTCTGACTCTCTCCTCTGAGTCTCTAATCGCCTGACTCTGTCCTCAGCATCTCTAACTGTCTGACTCTCTCCTCTGAGGTGCTTATCATCTGAAGCTCTGCGTCTCTAACTCTGACGCTCTGCGTCTCCACTAACTTAGCTGTTCTCTGCGTCTGTAACTGTCTGATTCTGTCCTCTGCGTCTCAGTTGAAACAGTGGAATGATGTTGCAACGAAAATATGCCAAGATTTATGCACTTTTTTAAAAACATTTTTAATGCACTGATTAAAACAGTGGAGTAATCTGGCAAAGTCGCAAAATGTGAAAATTGGACTCTCTCTCTCTCTCTCTCTCTCTCTCTCTGTTTTCCTTACTTGAATGCTATAAATCAAGGCCCTAATTGGTTCCCCTTGTTTTACGCCCTGTTTCCGTTCCTGGTGAGATTTATGGCATGCCAACTTCTCCCCCTTAAAACTCATTTTTCATATAAAACCATAGTTTTATATGAAAAAGGCATTTCTTTGGATATCAAACTTATTAGTGTGAAAAAACTAGGCTCCGCCCACAATTTCGCGCCCCACCTACCAGCTTGTTGTTGCTTTTCCCAAGTTTCTTGTCCAATTCATCACTTCCCCACTTATTATGTCATTTCGTCATCGTGAAATGAGCGTTTCCCGTGGAGGCTAAATCATCGGGCGACCGTCTTTTGTTCTGTTTAACGTGCCTTCTCGGCGCCCTCTCCTCTCACACGCTCTTTCCCGACCGTCTGCCATCCTCGACTGGTCGCAGAGTTTACAGATATGACAGGCACGGGGCGCTTCTTCTCTGACATTGATTTCCACACCTACGCCCTGTTTTCTCTCTTTATCCCTTTCTCTCTCTCTCTCTCTCATCTCTCTCTCTCTCTCTCTTTTCTCTCTGTTTCTCTCTCTCTCTCTCTCTCTCTCTTTCTTTCTCTCTCTCTATATCTCTATTTCTCTCTCTCCATCTCTCTCTCCCCCTCTCTCTCTCGTATCCATCGCTTAGACGTCTTCCGGCTGTCAGCAATGCCTTCCATTATCAGATGTTTCTTCTGCCACGCTTTCTTCATCGATTTGCGGAAACTTTGTCTCCTGATTATGACCTTACGATTGGCAAAATGTCAAAATCTCTATTTTGGTCACCTATGACTCATTTTCCTTGTGTTTTCGCCTCTTGTTTTGAAGAATTGTGGTCAACGTTATCGATTTTTCTCATTTGCCCCATCGCAAACCGTTTCCTCTTGTCTCTTTTGGCTAAATTGCTAGTTTTGATAGATTTGAAACCAAAATCTTGATTTCTTGAGGATGGGCCGTGAGAAGTATGGAAATTATGGAAACTACGCCTATTCGCCGGCTGTTCAGGCACCGAAGATGGAGATCACCATCAATCAGGTAGAGAGAGGGAGAGAGAGAGAGAGAATCTGAAAGTTAGAGATGCAGAGGATAGAGTCAGACAGTTAGAGACGCAGATAGCAAAGTCAGATAGTTAGAAACACAGAGAACAGAGTGAGACAGTTAGAGACGCAGAGGAAAGAGTCAGACAGTTAGAGACGCAGAGGACATTTCCAGGGAGCCGGCCCTTCCACCCCTTCTCCTTACGCCACGGGTACAGCTAGTCGCCGACCACCTGCCTCCGCTCCTCCTCCCCCTCCGCCTATGTACAGCGAGCCCTGCCAACCTGCCTACAATCCTATGTAAGTGGAAGAGAGAGAGAGAGAGAGACGCAAAGATGTAGAGAAGACAAAAGTGACTGATTTAGGTGGCTGGACCGATTCCCAAAGCGCGAAAACAGGGGGATGTTCCGATTGGCTCTCGTGGAGCTGATGCTGGCTGGTGAGTTTACTCTCTCTCTCTCTCTCTCTCTCTCTCTCTCTCTCTCTCTCTTCTATTACCCCTCTTTCTATCTGACTCTGCGTCTCTAACCTATTTACCCCTGATTCTCTGCGTCTATGACCTTTCTTTCTGTCTGACTCTGTGTTTCTAAACCTATATTTCTTCCCAATTCTGCGTCTCTGACCTCTCTTTCAGTCTGATTCTACGTCTCTAATCTATATTTATCTCTCTCTCTCTCTCTCTCTCTCTCTCTCTCTGAATGTCTGCATCTCTGACCTCTCTTTCTCTAACTCTCTGACTCTGCGTCTCTGACCTATGTTTCTTCCCAATTCTGCGTATCTGACCTCTCTCTCTCCTCTCTCTCTCTCTCTCTCTCTCTCTCTCTCTCTCTTTTTCTCTTTCTCTAATCTCCTTCTTCCAGTCGTCATCTTCGCCGGAGGCATCTGGTGCTACCACGACACCTCCGACTACTGCCCCTACTACTCCGCTGTTTGGACCTCCGCCATTTACATCATCAATTCTCTGGTAAGTTTATTCATATTCCACTTCATAAGGTATTTCATAATTCATTTCATAATTAACCAAATTAGTGAACTTTGACCTTAGACTTCGAACTCCTAAAGAACAAAGCTGAGATCACTTTGACAAGAAGATAGAAAGTGAAGAAAACTAGAGCTAAGAAGGGGAAAATGATGTCTAGGTTGTAGAGTTTGATGAAGGAGAGGTTTCTGCTTTCGACCAGAAGTTCCTTCACTCCTCCGTTGGCCAAGACGAATTCTGTGGTCTTGACGAGCCTTTCACTTGCGTTGAAGGGCTTTGTTTTGACGAGGTTTTGGATTCTGATGGCGGCCTTTTTATACCTGAAAGAGGGATTCAAAACAAATTTAAAAAATTACAAAAATTACAAAAGGGGATGTCACCGCATGGGTAGCCGGGGAACCCGCAGGAGACCATTCTGACCTCACCCCGATATTACTTAACTTGGTAGGGAAACTAGCCCGTCACAACGATTTCCACCGCTGCACAGAAGTGGAGATTTTCGTTTCGCTTATATGACCCCACCCAGCGGCGTTGCTGATGTGATACGGGTGCGAGATTCGCCTGATGTTGACCCTGGGGGAAAGGGGGAAAGGGTCAACAGCTGGTGAATCAATCTCGCACCCGTATCGCATCAGACTCTCGTCTGAAGGACCTCCCCAGCCGTGCATCAAAAAGAACCTCTGGTTCACTTGGAATCTCGCGTGAAAATCTTTCGCCTTTTACTAAAGATTTCCGTGCAAGTGGACACATATGAGAATGCAAAGTTTTTGGAATCCCCTCGGAAGAGCGGGAAATCTTTGAAAGTTAGTTGAAATGTCAACATTTTCAGTTCCACAAGTAATTTCTCTAGATTTTCACTCATCTACCCTCGAAACAGCCCGCATCACAAATTGTATGATTTTGACGTATTACTCCACTATTTCAACAAAGGATTGTGTGTACGTGTGTGTGTGGGGGCATGCAGTCTTTGCCTAATTCTCATCGTGCCATTTTGGCACACAACTCCACTATTTCTCTCTCCTTACTTGTCATTGGAAAGCATCTCCTGGACAGCTTCGATGATCTCCTTGGGAGAATCGCGAAGGGCCTGGCGGTGGATGGGAATTCCCCAGCCGTTGATGGCCACAGCTCTGCTGTTTCTGAAACAACATTCTTTATGTTTCCGTCTTTCTTGTTTCTCTCTCTCTCTCTCTCTCTCTCTCTCTCTCTCTCTCCTTCTCCCTTTCTCTCTCTCTGAATCTCTGACCGCTCTTTCTGTCTGATTCTGCGTCTCTGATCTATCTTTCCGTCTGACTCTGTATCTCTGACCTATCATTATTCCCGATTCTACATCTGCGACGTTTTTCTCTCTGACCCTGCACCTCTAAACCTATTTTTCTTTACGATTCTGCGTCTCTAACATGTTTTCTCTAACAACTCTCTGCATCTCTGAGCTTGCTTTCTGTCTGATTCTATGTGTCTGATTTATCTTTCTATCTCTGACCTCACTTTTAGTCTGACTCTGCGTCTCTCACTTTTCTCTCTCTCTCTATCTATCTGACTCTGCGTCTCTAAACCTATCTTTCGTCCCGTTTTCCCTGATTCTCTCTCTCTCTCTCTCTCTCTCTCTCTCTCTCTAACCACTCACTTGGGCTGATCAAACATGAAAGGCATTGTGATCAACGGAACTCCAGCCCTGGCAGCCTCAATAACTCCGTTGTATCCAGAATGAGTAATGAACATCTTTAGACGTTCATGACGTAGAAGAGCTGGCTGAGGGATCCACTCAAAGACATTCATGTTCGGAATTTCTTTAGCCACGGCTCTGGCATGGACATCCTTGGCGTCCACCCGAAGGATGAAGTGGTAGTCAGGGAAGCTCTGAAGAGGAAAGGTTACCTCTCTCTCTCTCTCTCTCTCTCTCTCTCTCTCTCTCTCTCTTTCTCTTTCTCTTTCTCTCTCTCTCTCTCTCACCTTAGCCACAGTTCCCAACGTGTTCATCACATAATTCGGCAGAAGCGTGGTATTGACAATAGTTCCTAGAGAGAAATAGATGACTCCCTCCTTCCCCAACTCCATCTCCTTCTCAAACTCCTCTCCCAAAGAGGCCGCACTGTCACTGATTCCCAATCCTCCGATGTTTATTTGATTCGGCATCACTGGACGCGGAATCTCCACAAACTCATCCGTCGAGATGAAGACAATGTCCGAATTTCCGGCGATCTCTCCCAGATGGGGGAAATCTGGCCCGTACTTCTCGCGGAAGACGTCGGTTGTCCTTTGGTGGACGTAGAGAGCGCCGGCTATGTTGGCTATTCCGTAGAGGAGGTTCACGGAGCGTTCGTAGTAGGTGGGCTGAGTGCCCATGTCGATGTTGCCGGCGGCGGTGTAGGAGAAGTGGGTGGGTTGGCCGAGATACCAAGCCATGGTTTCGAACACGGAGCAACTGGAAAGAGGAGTGAGGTTAGAGTGAGACGGTGAGTGAGAGGGTTAGAGACGCAGAGTTACTGGATCCTAAGTGAGATGCAGAGAAAGCAAATTAGGTTAGAGATGCATATACCCTAGACATGATTTGAGACGCGTAAATGATAGAGACGCAGAGACGACCTACCTTGTTAGAGATTACTGTTTGAGATAGAGAGAAATCAAACAAAGTTAGAGATGCAGAGAAATCAGATACTGTTAGAGACGCAGAGAGTTGATACTGTTAGAGACATAGATGCAGCAGATGATGTGATCGACGCCGATACTCTAGACAGGGTTAGAGACGCAGAGACGACCTACACAGGTGTAGCGAGACAGAAGAAGCAGAGAGTGTTAGAGAAGCGGAGAAAGTATGTAGGGGTAGAGACGCAGGCACTAGACAGGGTTAGAGGGGCAGAGAAAGCAGACAGAGTTAAAGACGCAGAGACATCATATATGTACTGTCAGAGACGCAGAGTAAGTAGTTTCTGTTAGAGACGTAGAGAAAGCGGTATATTATAGTATACTCAGGTACATTATAGGTAGGGTTAGTGACGGAGAGAAGGCACATACTGTGAGAAACGCAGAAAAAGCAGATACTGTGAGAGACGCAGATGCACTAGAAGGGTTAGAGACGCAGTGAAACAAACGCCGTTAGAGACGCAGAGAAGGCATACACTTTAGATAGGTAGACAATGCAGACACTGTTAGAGACGCAGAGAAAGCAGACACTATTACAGATGCAAATCCCCTAGAGGGTTAGAGACTCAGAAGATATATACTGTTAGAGACACAGAGAAGACAGACAATCTCATAGACTGAGATACATTTAATAGGGTTAGGGACGCAGAGGAGACATAAACGATTAGAGACGTAGAGGAGGTATGTGCAGTTTGAGACGGAGAGACATCTTGTTAGATACGCAGAGAAAACAGATACAGTTAGAAATGCAAAAAAAAACCAGACACAATTACAGACGCGGTTACACTAGACAGGGTTAGAGACGCAGAGAAGGTAAGCACTGTTATAGACGCAGAGAGAGAAGACACTGTTAGAGTTGGTAAAGAAAACAGATACCGCAAGAGACGCAGAGATCTTCTCACCTCGAAATCCAAAAGTGAACCTTGATCTCCAACGCCTCCGCCACTCCATGACCACACAGATTGATCTGTTCTCCAAAGTAAGCATCGAACTTCTCCTTCCTCAGCTCCTCCATCACTTCATCGTTGTTAATCAGCTCTAAACCTTTGTTACTTCCAATTGTAAAGTTTTCTCACGTTTGCACATGTCATCAAATGCGGTGTGGTAGTCAATTAGTCCTTTAGTTTCTCCCCAAAGCCCCATATCTTCGAAGACATCACCGGAGAAGCCTAAAGAGCCTCTTATTTTAACTTCTTTTTTCACTCACTGACTCACTCCCTCCCTCACTCACTCACTCACTCACCAGCAATGACGTCATGAAGAGCATTGGAGAAGCCTTTCACTGGCCATCTCCTAGCCACCTTGGCTGCCTTCACTTTGTCGAAGATGTTCAAAAAGTCGGGTTCGAAGAGAACCACATCGTGGCCGGCCTTGGCCAATTCATCGGCTATGCGACCATTGCTGATCATATGAGATCGGCTGATCGTTGGGGAGAAGACTAGGATTTTGTAGGAGGAGGCTAGAGAGACTAGCAATGGGAGGAGGAGAGGTACCCTCATTCTGGAAAGAAAGGTGTAAGAGGGAGAGAGAGATGAAGCAAAGGGTCTATCTAGGGGAATAGTGGTCGTGGAGTAGCCGCTGATAAGAGGTAGCCGCTTGCCTTTGTACTTTTGAGACCTGGTCATTGAAAGGAGCAGAGATAGAGAGACAGAGAACGAGCAAGCAAGAGAGAGAGAGAGAGAGAGAAAGAGAGAGAGAGAGAGAGAGAGAGAGAGAGAGAGAGAGAGAGAGAGAGAGAGGATAGAGGGAGAAGGGCAGGGACAGAGATCAACCGAGAGGCGGAGACAAACTAGACGGAGAAGTTAAAACAGTGATCGCCACGTTTCCCCTTTTGATCCCTTTTCAAACTTTCGATCCATGATCATTGAAATGACATGGAGATACGACAAGGGAGAGGCAGGGAACGACTAAGAGATCGGAAGAGAGACAAAGAGGGAAGGAGAAAGTGAGGAGGGATAGAGAGACACAGAGACTTAGAGAGACAAATTGGTAGAGAGACAGGGAGACAGCGATAGAGAGAGAGAGAGAGACAGTTAGAGAGTTAAAGAGTTAGAGAGACAGATAAATGAGTCTAAAGTCAGAGAGAAAGAGGCAGAGAAAGAGAGTTAGAATGAATCAGAGATACAGAGAGTGAAGAAGCAGATAAATTAGAAGACAGAGCCAGAGGGACAGAGAGGAAGAAAGTCAGAGTTAGAGAGGGAAAGAGAGTCGAAGGGTTAAGAAAACAGTGAACCAGAGAGACAGAGAGTCAGAGATACATACAGTTAGAGAGGCAGAGACAGAGACGAGACAAAACCATAAATGGAAGTAAACAAATTGGTCCTAACCTTAGAACAACGATGAGAACAATGATGACAATTTGACGACAACACGACCACTATCTTATCTCTGCTTTTTGTCTGGCGCAACCCCTTGGGAAAGGCCGATAAGAGGGCAAAAAGCCAAATGGTCCAATTAACCTAAATTCTTAAAAACTAAGGCGCGGTGGGAGGCGCATTGTGATATAGCGGCTGGTGCGCAACGTCTCGGTGGCAGCTTGGTTTAGTGGTTAGGGCGGCGGACTCACATGCACTCGGCGAGGGAGGGGTTCAGTGTTCGAATCCCGTCAAATAAATTTCTTTTGCTTTTCAGTTTCTTTATAGGAAATTATCATTTATACCTTCAGATCGGCAGTGCTGCCGCCAAAATCGGCTCAATTAACCTCTACATGGCCCATTTGGTCATGTCCCTGGTCTCTATAGGCATGTGCCTCATTAGTGGAGTTCTAAGCGCCAGGTTTGATTAAAAACTTAATTTTATATTTAAGTTTTCAGAAATTGGACCTTAGTGGGTACCTACCATCATCCCAGAATCGATCGAGATGAGGCCTTTTGTCTCCTGGGCACCCACGACGCTGGAAGGTACCCCCCCCTTTTGACTCATCACTCCAAATTTTAAGGATCTCCTACATTTTCTCCCACATGGATAAGTACGACTTCAGCAAGTGTCTGTGGCAACTGAAAGTGGGGGTAGCCGTCAATTCCGTGCAATTCGTGATCGCCGCCCTGGAGGTCCTTCTGAATCTGATCTCCGCCTTCCTCTGCCTGAAGAGGACCTGCCACACCTGAGAAGACCTTAAGACCTTAAAACCTTAAAACCCTAAAACCTTAAAACCTAAAGAATAAGGTGCAATATATCGATTCTCTGAAGATTACAAGATTTTAGAGGAGTTTTGAGCTTTTGGAAATTCACTTTGTTCAGAGATTTATTGTGGCATAATTTGTGTTTGTAAGTGCTGATTGAAGTATGTAATGAGGGGTTGTTTGGGATTACGACTGGATGACCTGTGTTTAGCAGCTGCATGGTCTGTTTGACCGGTGTTTAGCAGAATTCCGTAAGCCCTTTGAATAGCAGACCTCTGCTTGTCGTGTGTTTAGCAACATTCGTTCTGACCGACGTTTAGCAGAATGCTGTATGCCCTGCGTTTAACTGAATTCTGCATGACCGGTATCTAGCAGAGTTCTGTGTGACCGGTGTTTAGCAGAATGATGTACGATCGATGTTTAGCAGATTTTTACATGACCGGTGTTTAGCATAAAATTGCATGGCCGACGTTTAATAGGTTGATGAATAACTGGTGTTCAACAGATTGGTGTATGACCGGTGTTTAGCAGAATGATATATAACCGGTGTTCACCAGAATTATGAATGCTCGGTGTTTAACAGAATTTTTTAATTAGCAGAATGCAGTGTGACCGTTGTTTAGCAGAAATTGCATGCCCGCTGTTTAGCATAATTCTGCACAGCCTGTTGTTAGCAGAATTCTCCATGACCTGCGTTTAGCAGGATTCTCATGACCTGCATTTAGTAGAATTCTGAATGACCGGTTTTTAATTGTTTTATGACCTACGTTTAACATAAAGTTCCGCTGTTTCGCAGACTTTTATGCATGACCGATGTTTAGCAGAATGCTTTACGACCTGCTTTTAGCAGAATGTTATATGCCCGGTGTTTAGCAGCATATACAGCGTTTAGTAGAATGGTGTATGACTGGGGTTTAGCAGAATTGCTAATGCC
Source organism: Oscheius sp. G VE-2021 (assembly GCA_022343465.1). Taxonomy (NCBI): domain Eukaryota; kingdom Metazoa; phylum Nematoda; class Chromadorea; order Rhabditida; family Rhabditidae; genus Oscheius; species Oscheius sp. G VE-2021. The sequence goes on from JAJQXH010000049.1 coordinate 1,896,064, forward strand.
CGGTGTTTAACACAATTGTGCATGACCTGCGTTTAACAGAATATTGTGTGACCGGTGTTTAGCAGAGTGCTGTATGACCGGTATTTAGCAGAATTCTGTTAGACTGGTGTTTTGCAGAATTCTATCTCACCGTTATTTAACATAAATCTGCATGACCTGATTATAGCAGAATTGTGCATGGCCGATGTTTAGCAGAACTCTATCTGGCAGGCGTTTAGCAGAATTTTATATGACCTGCGTTTGGCAAGGCCCAGCATACCCGGTGTTTAACAGACTTTCTGACCGTTTAGCAAAATTCTGTCTGATTGGTGTTTGCCGCAATTCTGCATGATCGGTGTTCAACAGAATGATGTATGACCGCTATTTAGCAAGACCCTGTATGCCCGGTGTTTAACAGACTTCCTTCTGACCTTTGTTTAGCAGAACTATGTCTGAACGGTATTTAACAGAATTCTATCTGACCGTTGTTTAGCAGAATTGTGCATGACCGATGTTTAGCAGAATGTTGTGTGACCGGTGTTAAACAGCTTACATCCCTTTAAACGTCGTGGCGGACACACTTTGCCAAAACATTAACATCCCACTTACATCCAGTGTGACCACGGCCCAAAATAGCCTCTCTCTCTCTCTCTCTCTCTCTCTCTCTCTCTCTCGTGTGACAGCAACCTCTACCTCATCTTTCACTCTCTTATGACTTCAGTAGTCACCTGTTCCCCCTTCATTTGCTTTGACTCTAAGCCCCTCCCCGTCGTGTTTGTTTGTGGTTTGAGCGATGTGAGAGTGCTTTGTTGTAAGGGCGCATGTGCAACATTACAACTACTGCGCGCATTGATTCTCCTCGACTCTCCATGTGGACACTGCTTTCCCCCAAAGGTAGAGTCCATTTCTGATCTCCCATCTGCCTCTGACTCATCACAACGAAACCGGCTGACTACTCTCTGTCTCACCGGCGGAAGTAGGAAAAGAGACACCTCACTCGCCCCAATGTCCCCGCAGCCGCCGCTCCTCGTCCTAGGTACACAATCATAACCACCAAATTGCACTTTTTGCCACTCGCCGACGCTTTTATTACTTCCTCCGTTTAACGCATTAGTCTAGGGCTTAGACGGTAGTTAGGGCTTAAAAAGAGCTTAGACGGTAGTTAGGGCCCTAAAAAGAGTGTAATTTCAGGGACCGAGGAGAATCGATTTATTAAATCTGCCTCTTTGACGAAATCTTTACCTTCTCTGGGAAATAAGGAATACTGCCTTGTTGACGAAGCTGAGGTCGGTTGACAACCAGTTTTTTAGCCTTGGAAACAACCATTTGACGCTATTTTACGAGTGGGACAGTAATTGGGACAAAGAAATCAAGAAATCTCTCTCTCTCTTTTGCTCTCTTTCTCTCTCTCTTTCTCCCTCTGTTTTTCTCTCCCTCTGCCTCTCTGTCTGTCTCTATTTAATCCTTATATGTATGTGTCTCTCCCTCTATTTTCTTGTATCTCTCTTTCTCTCTCAGCCTCTCTGTTTCTCTGCCTCTCTCTCTCTCCTCTCTCTATCTTTCTCTCTATATCTTTCTCTCTTCCGATCTCTCTCTCTCTCTCTCTCTCTCTCTGTCTGCCTCTCTGCCTCTCTGTCTTTATTTATTTGTCTCTATATGTCTCTATCTCTCCTTGTTTCTCTGTGCCTGTTTATGAATTTCTTTCACTATCTCTGTGACTCTCTCTCACTCATCTGACTCTCTTTGTTTCTCTGTCTCCCTCCTTCTGTCTTCCTGTCTCTCTCTATTTTTCCCTCTCCTCTCTTTTTATTGATCTCTCTGGCTCTCGGTATGTCTGCCTTTCTGTCTTTCTGACTGTTTCTCTGTCTCTCTATCTGTCATTGTATCTTTCGGTGAATGATTAGAGACACAGAGAGGTGAGAATGGTTAGAGACGTAGAGAGGTGAGAATGGTTAGAGACGTAGAGAGGTGAGAATGGTGAGAGATGCAGAAATATTAGAACGGGTAGAGACGCAGAGACATCATAATTGTTAGAGACGCAGAGAGGCCAAGCAAGTCAGAGAGGCAGACAGCTCAGCACGGTTAGAGAAGCAGATATATTAGAATGGTTAGAGACCCAGAGAGGTTATGGTTAGAGATCCAGAGAAGCGAAGCCAAGAAAGTCAGAGACGCAGAGAGTTCAGAATGGTCGTGTCTTTCCTACTCTCTGTTTCTCTGTCTGTCTGTCTGTCTGTCTGTCTGTCTGTCTGTCTGTCTGTCTGTCTGTCTCTCTCTCTCTCTCTCTCTCTCTCTCTCTTCCCCAAAGCACAAAAGTGGCGCGTCACAGTCTGTTTACCTCACACGCCCGTTTCCATTGTCAACATGACTCACTCCCAGTTTGTAACCCATTTGGGAACACTTGTAAACAAACATCATTCCTCTATTCTCACAAATCACGCAAGAGCTTCATTAGCAGAAAGAGAGAGGGGGGATATTCCCGTCCATCGGATAAATTATGAGCGCACATGCGACCCCTCCTATTAGGTTTCGTATAGAGAAAGGGCTAGAGAGAGAGAGAGAAAGGGCTAGAGAGAGAGAGAGAGAGAGAGAGAGAGAGAGAGAGAGAGAGAGAGAGAGAGAGAGAGAGAGAGAGAGAGAGAGAGAGAGAGAGAGAGAGAGAGAGAGAGAGAGAGAGAGAGAGAGAGAGAGAGAGAGAGAGAGAGAGAGAGAGAGAGAGAGAGAGAGAGAGAGAGAGAGAGAGAGAGAGAGAGAGAGAGAGAGAGAGAGAGAGAGAGAGAGAGAGAGAGAGAGAGAGAGAGAGAGAGAGAGAGAGAGAGAGAGAGAGAGAGAGAGAGAGAGAGAGAGAGAGAGAGAGAGAGAGAGAGAGAGAGAGAGAGAGAGAGAGAGAGAGAGAGAGAGAGAGAGAGAGAGAGAGAGAGAGAGAGAGAGAGAGAGAGAGAGAGAGAGAGAGAGAGAGAGAGAGAGAGAGAGAGAGAGAGAGAGAGAGAGAGAGAGAGAGAGAGAGAGAGAGAGAGAGAGAGAGAGAGAGAGAGAGAGAGAGAGAGAGAGAGAGAGAGAGAGAGAGAGGGAGAGAGAGAGAGGGAGAGAGAGAGAGAGAGAGAGGGCTATAGAGGCTGCCCTTGCCACTCTGCCACCCCCTCCTCAAACCGGATCTCTCTGCCCTCCGAGTGTTGTTTTGTTTCATTTCAACTGGCCATCGATCGCCTTCTTCCGGAAGCCTTTACGACAGCTAATGGCTCCGAATGGCCCTCCGGAAGCCGCCTTTTCCGCCAGAACGCTCCTTCCACCCGTAGGTCTCCAATCACACCTTTTATGCGTTTGTTTGCCCGGCCCCCCCCCCCCCCCCTTCGCGAATTGGAAAACAAGCGTCACTGGGTAGAAATAGACTCGTGTTTCTTTTAGAAAAGCAGCTGACTGGTGTTGGCGGGGCAAAATTCGGTTTACTGCGAGTTCGAAAAACAAAGAAATCGATGGTCGACGTGGTTGTGCGCCCTATGCGCGTATAACCGCCGACACATTGGCCGCAAGCGAGCAAAGATTCGACCTTACGTTTCTGATCCTACTTCAGTAAGTTCCACTTATTCTAGAAGGCTCGACAGAAAAACTTTGGCACTATTGATTGAACATTGTTTTTCTATTTATTTCTTCTTATTTATCCGGCTTGGGACAATCTCGTCTCAGTTGCGATCTCGATCTTTATCTCCGCCTCTTTTGTTCTCGTTGCCTGCCTTCTGGACTTTGAGACTTTAATCTCTTTTTTTCTCTCTATCTATCTATCTATCTATCTATCTATCTATCTATCTATCTATATATATATATATATCTTTTTCTCTCTTTCTCTGTCTATCTATCTATCTCTCTCTCTTTTTCTCTCTATCTCTCTCTCTCTATCTCTCTCTATCTCTGTCTATCTATGTGTGTCTCTGTCTGTCTCTCTCTCTCTCTCTCTCTTCCCCTCATTCTCTCTCTCTCTCTCTTTTTCTCTCTCTGTCTCTCTTTTTTCTCTATCTCTCTATCTCTCTCTTTCTCTGTCTATCTATGCGTGTCTCTCTCTCTTCCCCTCATTCTCTCCCTCTTTTTCTCTGTCTATCTCTCTGTCTATCTCTGTCTATCTATCTCTTTCTCTGTCTATCTATGTGTGTCTCTATCTCTTCCCCTCATTCTCTCTCTCTCTTTCTCTCCCCCTCTCTATCTTTCCTCTGCGTCTCTACCCTTTGATGTTTTCGTCTGGTTCTCTAACCGTATGTCTCTATCATCTGAGTCATCGGCTTCTCTAATTGTCTAATTCTGTCCTCTGCGTCTCTAACCTATAATGCTTTCATTCATATGCATATCTAATTCTCTGATTCTGTCCTCTGCGTATCTAACCGTCTGATTGTCCTCTGCGTCTCTAAATGTCAGTCTGTCCCCTGCGTCTCTCTCTCTCTCTCTCTCTCTCTCTCTCTTTCTCCCTCCATCAGCTGACTCTCGCTCAATAAATCCCCTGTTTACTGTAACCCACGTCATTTCGTTTCGGCCGAAATGATGAAAAAAGACATAAATACATTCAGACACTGATTCATCTCCCTTCTCCCATCGGCGACACATTCCACTTTCCCTATTTCAAAACTACACAATTTCTTCTAAAAAAACACTTTGTAACAAAAATAGCTTTTAAAACTAAAACAACCAGTTTAGAGTAATAAAGTGGCCTATTGGTTATGAGCAACATCGGCTGTTTACAGGGCGTCTCGTCGGAGTGGGCGGGGCGTGGCCTGTGTGCGTCTTTCGGCGATCGTCCGTCGTCGGAGGGCCGAATGCTGGGGGTACCCTTGGAACCCTTCAAATGGATCTTCCTCTTCTGCTATTTGGCCCTGGCTGGCCTCTCCAATTGGGCAGTTCTCGCCTACACACATGACTTTGTCCCAAGGTTTGTGATTTTTCTGCTTTTTTCCTAGTTTTCTGGACCAATATTCATGGAATTCCACCCTTTTTTCCATTTCTCTGCCTCTTTTGTTATAAATAATTAAAGAAAATACGATTTTACGCTTGAAAACTAGTTTTTAAAACTTGGTTTAATAGATTTCGGCCAAAAAGTAGTTTTTAGTAGAAATATCGACCGTAAATTGAAAATTTCTGCATTTTTGTCGAATTTTATTCACATTTCTATATGAATTTTTATTCACATTTCTATATTGAAATTCTAAATTTTAAAACTTTATTTCGTTTAAACTTGAAAAACCTATTTTATTACAGTAAAAGAGATTTTTACAAAATTATTTGACACAATTTATTTATTTAAAAATTGGTTTTATTTTATTACAATTGTGCCCAAACATGCGACCAAACTCTACTTTTTTTCCAAATGGAAATTAGCATTTTAACGTTTGAAAGTTAAATTTTAACAAATTTTAATCATTTAAAACTTTAAAATAATAAAAAATCAATGAAAATAGCCATAAATTAATGTTATTTGTTTGGCCGCGACGCGTTAGGGTGACGCGTCGCGTTTAGCAGCCGTTTTTGGACCGCCCTTCAGGTTATTTTCATCAATTTTAATCGATTTGTATTAAAAAATGTATTATTGATCGATAATTTAAAATTTAATGTTTAAAAAAAGTTAGAAGCTCCTATTTCGAAGCTCCGCCGTAACCATGCTCTATTGCGAATCTTAGCGTCGCGGTTGGCAGCGCGCCTAAATTGAATTTCTTTAATGATTTTTAATCAAAAAATCCCATTTTTAATGAATTTTAATTAAAAATGCCATGTTTAAGAACCCAAATCATAAGAATTTGACCTATTTGTGGACATAACCTTCCGTGTACATGAAAATAATGAAAACAAAGCAAAGTACGTAGTTTTTTTGCGTACTTTAGTGCGACAAAATACAACTTTTACGTATTTTTATCACAAATCACGCTTTTCTGACTGTAGCAACTTAAGAACAGCTTAAAAGAAGCATTTGCTGGCGTTTTGTATTACAGTTAGCTGACTCACAGTCCAGTTCCCCCGCTTTGACTGTTCCCTGTTGTTTTCATGTGTAATCCGCCCGGTTGAATCGACAAGTCAACAGACTAGCGCCACAATTTTGCATTTAGATGGGAATTCAGCCCATAAAACGATAAGTTCGCATTTTGGTCGTCAGGGAACGAAAAATAGTCCTTTAAATTCTCACAAAATGCCCGAATGTCGGAAAAATTAGAAATAGAGCGCATTTAAGCGACAATTTAAGCGACATTTTAATAAACACGCAATCGGGCAGTATCATTCGCTAAACTAGAGAATGGGAGCCCTCTCTATTTGCATTCTTTTGTCTCTCCCGTCGGGAATCCCTCGACCACACGTGAATTCCGCGGGGAGGCGGTGGTTAATTTAGAGTTGGCGGGTGTTATTGGCAGCCGACTGGCGCTTTCAAATGCGCACTGTGACGGGCGAGGGGAGAGGGACACCAAAAACCAATGCGGGAGAGGGTGGTCGGAGAGGGCAGATTAGGGGGGGGGGAGGAGAGAGAGAGAGAGAGAGAGAGAGAGAGAGAGAGAGAGGGAGAGACACAGACAGATAGAGAGAGATAGATAGATAGAGAGAAAGATAGATAGAGAGAGAGAGAGAGAGAGAGAGAGAAAGAGACAGAGAGAGGCAGAGAGAGATAAAGATAGAGACAGAGAGAGATAGAGAGAGATAGAGACAGAGAGAGACATAGACATAGACAGAGAAAGTGGTAGAGAGAAAGAGACGGAGAGAGAAAGAGAGAGAAAGAGAGGGAGACTGCTAATGTTGTAAAACAAACCATATTTTCAATATTCTCAAAAACATTTGCCTAAAAACCATAAACGACGTCCTTTAACGATAATTTAACTTGACCAAATGGCGCGTAAATGCGCTCCGTTGCTAATTTTTGCGTAAACAGTTTTTTTGGCGAGAATAACCATTATTGAGGTTTTTGCTGTAAATAAATTGTTTAAAAAATCCGGTTTTAGAAACAAAATAGATTTTTTTTGCACTTGGGTGAGAAATTAAAGGACTGTTTGCCGTTTCCTGGCGAAAAGATGAATTTTTCTATGAGAAAATGTGTGCCAAAATACAAATTTCCAACAGTATTTGCGCTCCATTGCTAACCTGCGTAAAGGCGCTAAATTGCTAATATACGTAAATGTGCTCCATTGTTAAAAGTTTTTGATAAGTTTTACCATTTTTAGTTGTAAAAAAATTTCCGGTGATGTGTTTTTTCAGTAAAAAAAAAGTACCCAAAGTCACATAACATAAATTATCGATTGAGAAGAAAAAACATTAAAAGAGTTCCCAAAAATTCATTTTCTCTCGATTTAAAAAAAACTATGAAAAACAGTCAATCGATTTGAGAAATTCGTTTTTCCTCCTATTTCTGACTTGTGGAAGTCTTTAGACAGAGGTTTTCGTTCTGACGAACTTTTGCCCAATAGAATGTAATTTTAGGCAGAAATTTACTGTAATTACATAATTAGACAGAGAAAAAAGACGTTTTTCAGAGAACCCCTCCCAGATGTCTTATTCTCCATCCTCCCCGAGCAAGAATGGGCATCTCGGGCTGGTGACTGGATGGTCACCACGTGCCTCGTCTGCCTCATCCTCCTCCTCATTTTCCACTCGGCTAGGGTGGTCATAGCCAGGAGGATTCTTTTTATTGCGGCTACTCTTTATGCAATGAGGAGCTGTACTCTTTTAGTTACTCAGTTGCCACCAGGTGAGAGAGAGGAAGGGAGAGAGACAGGAAGGGAGAGAGAGAGGAAAGGAGAGAGAGAGGAAAGAGAGAGAGAGAGAGCTTTCTAGGTTGTTTGGACCACCCATAAGAAAAGTTATGGGTGGTCTAGGCAACCCAATAGAGAGAGAGAGAATCGTCATCGTTACTGGACCACCGGTTAAAACAGTTGTGGGTGGTCCCAATAGATTAAGAATGAGATACAAAGAATCATCTTCGTTACTGGACCACCCATAAACAAAATTTTCAGGCTACGAAAATAACACAATGCGTTGTCGAGAGAGAGCCAATTCCTCTCTTTCTCTGTTTCTCAGTCGACTAGGAGAACAGACCATTCGGCTAGGCTTCCAGGTAGGTCTTTCTCTCTCTTTCTTTCTTTCTCTCTCTCTCTCGTCTCTCTCTCTCTCTCTCTCTCTCTCTCTCTCTCTTAATCTTCCTCTCTTAACTGACCTCCACCAACAGTAGCCTATTTACCTAGCCCAAACGAGCATAGTTCAAACAGATTTGATTCCGGGTCGCGTGTTTGTTTTCCAGTCGGGACCCGCGCGCGATTTCCGGTGGTGGCAACCAGCTGCCGCGTTTATCGTCATCAGGTCACCCATCCGTGACGGGGGAGATAGATTGCAAAGGCCCTGAGGGACACTTTTTGGGGGCACGAAGTAACACAATTGATGTTTACAGGAGAAGCTGAACATGCTCTGCGGGGATTTGCTTTTCTCCGGACATACACTTGTCATGGTGAGTCAGTGAGGGGGAGCATGAGAAAGTGTAAGTGTGGGAGAGTGTTATTGTGTGAAAAATTGGATGTGAGAAATTCTGAATGTGAGAAAGTGTGAGTGAACGTGTGATTAGAGTATGAATGTGAGCTGTGTGTTTGGCTGAGTAAATGAATGAGTGTGAGAGAGTGTGATTGTGAGAGAATGTGGTCGTTAAGAGAGTGTGAGTGTGAGACAGTGACTGTGAAAGATTGTGATTGTGAGAAAGTGTGAATGTGAAAAAAAGTATTGTTAGAGAGTGTGATTTTGGGGGGATTTCGATTGTTAGAGAGTATGATTATGTTGAGAGTGTGATTGTGAGAGAATGTGACTGTAAGATATTGTGAGTATGAGAGAGCGTGAGATTTTGAATGGTTGAGAGTGTGATCGTAAAATTTTGTGACTTTGGGAAAGTGTGGTTGTGAGAAAGTGTAAGTGTGAGAATGTGAGTGTGAGAGGATGTGATTATGAAAGCGCTTGAATGTGAGTGAGTTTGGGTATGTGAGAGTGTGAATGTAAGTGAGGGTGCGTGTGCTTGCGTGAGTGTGGGCGTGAATGGGTGAGGGGGGGGGCATGAAATAATGTAAGTGTACACGTGAGTGGATGAGAGAGAGTATGTGTGAGAGAGTATGCCTTTGAGAGAATGTGATAGTGTCAGAGTGTGAGTGTGCGAGAGTGTGATTGTGAGACAGTGTAAATGTGAGAATGTAATTGTGAGAGATTGTAAGTGTGAGAAAGTGATTGTGAGAAATTCTGAATGTGAGAGAGTGCGAGTGTGAGATAGTGACGGAGTGTGGCAATGCGTGAAAGTTTCTTCAGGTCTCCTGTTCCCTAACAGTTGCCTTCTATCTCCCCCGCCGATGGTCCATCCTAGCCTGGGTGCCTCATCTCTCCACCGCCTTTGGCCTTCTCTGCATGATCATTTCTAGGACACACTACACCATTGACATTTTAATAGCCTACTGGCTTTCAAGCTTCGTTTTTAGGTCAGTTTTCTTTTTTTTATGGTTGATTTCCCCGTTTTTCAGGATCTATCACGCTTATTGCGAGTTAGACGAGTGTCTTGAGCGGCGAAAATCCGTTCTACACAGTATTTGGCTTCTGAGGGTAGTTGGATGGTTAGAGGAGAATATAGTACCTGGGAGGTAAGGCCACACACAAACACACACACACACATTCCGAATTTCTCACTCGCACACGATTTCACACTCACGCTCTCTCACATTCAGATTCTTTCACTCTAATTCACACTCACACTCTTTCACAATCACAATTTCACATGCACACTCTCTTAAAATCACCCTGTCACACTCACACTCTCTCACATTCAGAATCTCTAACAATTGCTCCTTCACACCCACACTCTCTCACATTCATAATCTCGCACTTTCACACTGTTTCACACCTACACTCTCTCACAGCCATATTTCACAGTCACACTCTCTCACATTCAGAATATTGCACGTTCACACGATTTCACACTCACACTCACTCTATATCACTCTTTCAGACTCACACTCTCACAATCACTCTTTCACATGCACACTTTCTAACATTCACTCTCTCACACTCTCTCACATTCAGAATCCCTAACACTAACATTCACAAATTCTTTCTTTCAGGGTCCAAAATGAACTCTCCATACCGGGCTCCAACTGGCTTCAGTCCCTAGTCCTCGGCCCCTCAGGCCACCACAAGCAGATCTCCATCGTTAGTTTTCTCAATTTTCCTGATTTTTAGATGATTTCAGAGTTCTTCAACCACATTTCGACTTCCATGATTTCACAATGACGTCATCTTCTCTCCACGAAGAAGTGACTTTCCAGGGATCCCCTGGAGACCTACGAGTAGCCGTGTTGTGATCCTCACGCCAATTATAGAAGCTGTGATCAGCCCCGCCCTTTGAAACGAGTACAAAGACCCAGGAAGAGAAAAGAAGTAAATATTCACGAAGTTTTATGAGAAAGACACGAAATGACCGGTGGGGGAGATCAGTAACCGAGAGAGGAAGTCTTCTGAAGACGGAAGTGTTGGGAGATGGCTAGGTAGGAGACGGAGAGCAGGGCCAGGGAGAGGAAGAGGATCAGGGAGGAGAGGAGGGCAAGGAGGGAGGGGGAGATGCAGGAGACGCTTTCTGAAAAAAAGGGTTTACGCTCCGCTCGCTCAATCACTCACGATCACACATACACACACACATACAAAGAGAATCTCTCTCTCTCTCTCTCTCACACACACACACACACACACTCATACACACTCATACACAGAATCACACTCACATATGTATTCACACACACTCACATTCTCGCACGTGCATGTTCACACTCACACACATAAAAATCCAGACGCACTAAAATACACAATCAGATATACTCACAGGTATATCCACATTCACGCTCACACAAACACACATTCACACACAGACACATTCACATTCACACTCACACACGTTCACCATTACACTCACACATACAATCACATTAACACATACAGAATCACTCTAACACACATTCACTCACACAAGTTCACGCGAATACCCATACGCGTGCTCACGCTAACACACATACGTTCACACACTCACACTCACACGCGCACACTCACACTCACACACAGACACATTCACATACACATCCACAGTCACACAAGTTCACAAACACACTTACACATACATATTCACACACTCACTCTGACACACAATAACACTCATATATACAGAATCACACTGACACACGTTCACTTGCATATACACATCTCATACACAGTCGCAGTCACACACGTTCAAACACATTTCCACAATCAAGATCGTACGTACACTTAGTCACACTCACTCACACCTCACACTGTCAAACACCCACATTTACAACTTACACTTTCACACATTCACATACGCTCACAAACTTTCACACCGATACCCACACTCACGCTCACACTTTCATACATTCACAACCACACTCTCACACATTCACACACGCTCACACATATTCACACCCATACCCACACTCACATTCTTACACATTCACATTCCCTCACTCTTCCACACATTCACACCTACACATTCACTCACGCTCACACATACGAACATCCACACTCATGCTCACACTCACACATTCCCATTCTATCAACGTACACTTATACATATAATCATATTCACACCTATACCCTCACAAACGCTCACACACATTCACACCCATAACCACACACTCAACACATTCAGACTTATACCCGTTTATACACACTGCCACATACACATACACATTTTCTCACGCTCAACACATTTAGACGTATACCCGCACTCACGCGCATACCCACAAATCACGCTATACATACACACATGCACATGTACACACATACTCTCTGGCTAAATACACACGTACACACAAACATCACAAACTCTCTCTCTCTCTCACTCTCTCTCCCTCTCTATCTCTTACCAATAGCTTTCTTTTCCTTCTCCCATTCCTCCTCCAATTCAACCTTCACAATGTCAAAGAGCCTCATTTGTTCATCTGGAGCTGCCCTCTTCCATCTCCTAGTTGAAGCGCAAACCTCCTGAAATCCCTTATCCCACTCTCTTCAAGCTAATGTCTTACCGGAGCCGTTCTATTCGGAGTTATATCAATAGAACAAGAGAAGTAGACATCATCAGGTCCTGGAAACTTGAAAGCTGCAATCCGAAAGAAGTACAGCTGCTGTTGTCCATTCCGTAAGCGATGTAGATCACCGACGAACTCTTTTCTCAGAATGCATCTTAAGTAATTTCTGAAGTCTTCTGAAGCCTCCTCTTTGACCTACCCTTTGTCATCAGTAAGGTCAACCCTAGTCGTGCCAGGACCATCCGCAGCGAAACAGGAGTGCACAAACATGTCGAATGATTGATCGCCTAGGTAGGGTTACTGTAGTTGGGTTACTGTAGCTGTTACCTTCCATCTGAGTTGTAGATCTAACCACAAGGGTTATATTCTCCCCAATTTTGACGGGACCCCCTACGGCTGGAGAAAAAGGGCCATCTCCTCTTTGGATTTCAAGGAAGACGTCGGTTGGCTTAGATTTTGAGGCTTCTTGGCGAGTGACTAGGAATTCAGTGTGGATGGGGGGTTCTTCAGAAGGCTGTGGTTCAGAAGCAGGCAAGGAGTTGTCATCTGAAGTGAAGGAGACCCCGACTCGGGGAGGTTCCTCCTTGAAAACTTTTCCTTTGAGGAGTACGGTACTGGTTTCAGTGGAAGTTGTGGGAGAGGGCCAGAACCTGAAAGGGAAGGTTTCTCTGTCTCTGTCTTTAACTCTCTCTCTCTCTCTCTCTTTTTAACTATCTATCTTTAACTATCTCTCTAACTATCTCTCTCTAACTATCTCTCTATCCTCTCTCTAACTCTCTCTCTCTGCCTCTTTCTGTCTCTCTCTTACCTCTCTTGAACCCTCGGTTCCTCTTGCGGTAGTTCTCTCACGTAACCAGCCGTTGTCCCAGTATTCCAAGTCTGAGCCGGTACCTTAACCACCTTAAGTGCCCTAACCTTAACTCACCTTCGTATACTCATCATCGCTTCTAACTGGCTGCAATCCCATTCCAATCCCTTGATTCTTATGTACCCTCGATGGTACAATAGGCGATCTTTGGAATGACCCAGCAAAGTTAGTCTGCCATTGGGGCAGGGGGTAGGCAGGTGGGCGGACGTAAGAATCAGAGAAGGCAAAGGAGGTCGACTGGATGGGTGGTCCCTGGATGGGTGGTCTCTGAATGGGTGGTCCCTGGATGGGTGGTCCCTGGATGGGTGGCGGCTTTGGAACAACAGGCGGAGAAAGAGGTACGACTGGACGTGCTTCTGAAACACCTATTAAATTTCATCTACGGGGACCTACCTTGGCTCTTCTGGGGGACCACCGGAGGCTGGGGGTACTGTGGCATTGGTGGAGCTCTGTGTGGAATCTGGGGGCTTCTAATTGGGGCTACTGGCCCTGCAGGGATTAGGTTTAGACCACTGCTGGGGAGTCGTGGAATGACGGGGATTGGTTTCATTGATGGGTCATAGTTTTTGGCTCCGGGAATTGGCCAGTTGCCGAATTGACGAGCGTCGGTGGAGAGGGCTTTGACCTGAAAAGGCCATCATGAGATGTCACAGACACACACGCACACGCTCACACATGAACACATACACACATCCTCACATTCACACGTCCACACATCCACACAACTACACACCTACATCCTCAGACATCTTTACATTGTCACATCCACACGTCCACACATCCACACGTCCACACATCCGCACGTTCACACATCCGCACGTTCACACATCGATACGTTCACGTATCCACACGTCCACACATCCACACATTCGCACATCCACACCCCAGACATAATCACATCTACACGTCCACGCATCCACACGTCCCACATTAACACGTCCACATTTCAATACAACATCCAAACATTCACACGTCCATACATGCACACAACCACACATTCAGTCCACATTTCTACACAACCACCCATCCACACATTCACACGTCCATATATCCTCACAACTACGCGTCAACACGTCCACACATCTACACACCTAAATCCCCATACATCTTTACATTGTCACATCCAAACGTCCACACGTCCACACATCCACACGTTCACACATTTAGACGTCCACGTATCCACGCAACCACACGTCCACATTACCACACAACCACACATACACACTTACAAACGCCCACATTTCTGCACAACCACCCACACATTGTCACATCCACACGTCCACACATTCATTTGTCCACACATCCATACGTCCACATTTCTACACATTCACACGTCCACACATCCACATGTCCACACATTCACACCTCCACATTTCTACACAACCACCCATCCACACATTCACACTTTCACACGTCCACACATCGTCACATCTACACGTCCACACATACACAGATACAGACAAACACATATATGCAGACTCTGTAATGCTAATCGCACCCATAAAACATAGTGGATTTATGTGGCAACGATAAAAGTCAAAGTTTTGTGCCGTCGTTGAAACAGTGGAGTAATGTAGCAAAAGCTCTATCTATCTATCTCTCTCTCTCTCTCTCTCTCTCTCTCTCTCTCTCTCTCTCTCTCTCTCTCTCTCTCTCTCTCTCTCTCTCTCTTACAGGTGTCACTGCAAAAGCAGCTGGAGGCGGAGTAGCATATGTATCCCTCAGCGGCGCCCGACGAGTTTCAGATATCCTAAAAAAAGACTTCCACCTTGAAAAAAAATCGACTTACGTGTTTTCCTCAACACTCTTCCTTCCATCAGCTAACTGGCACACAAATGAGAACTGTTTATCATGGGAGGATTGAAAGTCACGGTCCATCTGCACGTACACACGGTTCACCATCTGGTCCACTACCTGAAAGCAGATCTCTCTCTCTCTCTCTCTCCCTCTCTCTCCCTCTCTCTCAAGCCCAATTCGGTCTTTGTCTCCAGTTGACCTTCTCACTCTCGAAAGTGCATTGCCAAAGGCGGTATGTGACCTCGACACGTCACACAACGCTCAATTAACTGACACTCGGGCGGTAATCGACGAGGTTCGCGGGGACGCGGCTATTAGAAAGGACTGGGTCATAAGCCGGGATTTGGGACAGTTATGGCTATTTTAAGGAGAATAGGGAAGGTGTGGCCATGAAGAAAACAGCAAAGGCACCTATTTGGAAAGCAAAGGCCGCTTAGACCGCTTTCTGGCAACCATAGGTCAATTGGACCGCTTTATGATAATAATAGGCCGCTTGGACCGTTTTTTATCAATTAAAGGCCACTTCAATAGCTTTCGGACAACCATAGACCGCTTGGGCCGCTTTTTGCAACCAATGCCGCTTCGACCGCTTTTTGGCAACCAAAGGTCGCCTGAACCGCACTTTGGCAACCGAAGGCCGCTTGGACCGCTTTTGATGAACCAAAGGTCGCTTCGACGGCTTTCTGGCAACCAAACTCCGCTTCGACCGCTTTCTGGCAACCAAAGGCCGCTTGGACCGCTTTTTGGCAACCAATGACCGTTTGAATCACTTCTGGCAACTATAGGCCGCTTGGACCAATTTTTATCAACCAAAGGCCGCTTGGACCGCTTCTGGCAACCCATGGCCGCTTGGACCGCTTTTCTGAAAGCTTTTTTATTAACCGAAGGCCGCTTTGACCGTATTGTGGTAGCCTAAGGCCGCCAACCCCCGGATGGGACCGGCCCGACTAGAAAAAGAACAAAGCAAAGGTCCGCTCTATTCAAACTTACATTTCTCGTAGTCCTCGTAAATCGGGTCCCGCAACGATGTGCCGGAATTGAAAAGAGTACTGTATTCATGTCCAAAGCGTTGTAATATAGGCAATCGTGGATAGTTGCATAGTCCAATGAATATATCTTTCCGTTGAATGCCCCATCGAAGTCGACTGATGCGGTGATGCCATCGCTGCTGCACATGGCTGAGACGGCCACTATCTCGGGGGGATCGGTGGCATTTCGGGCGAGGGAGGGAGTGGGCAGGAAGAGGAGCCAGAGCCACATTGGGGGGGGGGACACGGCGGATGGGGACGACCTTGCGGGTGAGGAGAGTTATTGAGACACCCGGCCCCAATTAGCCCGCGCAAACACGCGGCCGGTATTTCCGACTCTGGTAATCTGCCGACGAGCGAAAACACTCTTTGGCAGATGGGGTGATTAGGAAAGGACCAAAAGAGTTGATTTTAGCTGAATTTTTCTTGTACTTGTTTCACGCTTCAGAAAGCTAAGGTATATCTTAATTAGGCTAAGGTATAGCCTTAGAAAGTTAAGGTCTAGCTTAAGAAAGTTAAGGTATAGGTTCATGAGGCTAAGGTGTAACTTTAAAAGACTAAGGTCTAGCTTTAAAAGGCTAAGGTCTAGCTTCAGAAAGTTAAGGTACATCTTAATTAGGCTAAGGTATAGCCTTAGAAAGTTAAGGTCTAGCCTAAGAAAGTTAAGGTATAGGTTCATTAGGTTAAGGTAGTGGCTTATTAGGCGAATGTATAGCTTTAGAAAGCTAAGGTAAAGCTAACAGCTTCAGAATACTAAGGTATTGCTTTTTTGGCTAGGGTATGGTTTCTGAAAGTTAAGGTACAACTTCATTAGGTTAAGGTATCTAGCCTCCGAAAGCTAATCGTAAGATCCAGCTTCAGAAAGCTAATATACTAAGGTTGGTAATGCTAATGTAAGGAAGCTAATGTACTAAGGTACTTAGGCTAAGGTTGGGCTTTAGAGGTTAAGGAACAGTTTCATAAGACTAAGACATGGCTTTTGAAAACTAAGGTATAGTTTCAAAAAGCTAGGTACAGCTTTAGATAGCAAAGTTACAGCTTCAGAAAGCTAAGGTATTCATTATTAGGCTAAGGTATAGTTTCGTTAGGATAGGATCTCGTTTAAGCAATCTAAGGTATAGCCTAAGAACGCGAAGGTATTCCTTCAAAACTTAAGGTATGACTTCAAATAGCTAAGGTAAAGCTTTCGTAGGCTAAGGTATAGCCTAAGAAAGTTAAGGTTTAGGTTCATTAGGCTAAGGTTCAGCTTCAGAAAGCAAAGAAGGTATATGTTTCAGAAAGCTAAGGTCTAGTTTCAGATAGCTTGTGTACTGCTTCATTTGGCTAAGGTCTAGCTTCAAAAGGTTAAGGTGAAGCTTTACAGAGCTAAGGTCTAGCTTTAGAAAGTTAAGGTTTTGTTGACAAAGTTAAGGTATTGCTTTAAAAGCTGAGGGAATGCTTTACTAGGGAATGCTTTTTTTAAATACAATGACCGTCGGCTTACGAGTCTTGCTTGAATTTTTGAGTGACTGACTCTTAACTTAGTATCTCTCTCTCTCTCTTTTCTCTCTCTCTCTCTCTCTCTCTCTCTCTCTCTTTCCCTCTCTCTCTCTCTCTCTCTCTCTCTCTCTTTCCCGTTTTCTCACGCCAGGAAAGATCAAAAGTGCGTCATGAAGTCACATTCTCAGTACAAATGCTACCTGTTTGGGAAGATAAACTTCATCCTTGTCCGGTTCTTCCGTCTGGGAAGAATCCAACTGGGCAATATAAGCACAGAGAGATAGACTGAAACCATCATTCTCTAGTGTCCTCTCTTCGTTTTTTCTTCCTCATCCTCGTCATTGGAACTTCAGTGGCTAGCGCTTGCCAGAGCAACACGCCTCCTCGTGAGTTTTTTCCCTAGAATGTGGTTAATCAAGATGATTTAAGAAAGGAGTCCCCCTGCACCTCCACCGCCTCCACCTCCACCTCCACCTCCTCCCCCGCCTCCCCCGCCTCCTCCGCCTCCGCCTCCACCTCCGCCTCCGCCTCCACCTCCGCCGCCTGGGAATCAGGGATAAGATGAGAGTAAGGAAAAGAATAGGATCCAAGTTGTCTGTGAATAAAGGTTTAATTTAACTGGTTTGGGAGAGAGAGAGAGAGAGAGAGAGAGAGAGAGAGAGAGAGAGAGAAAAGGTCTAGCTTCAGAAAGTTAAGGGTTTCATTAGGCTAGGGTACAGCTTCAGAAAACTAAGATAAGTTTCAGAAAGTTAAGGTATACCTTCATTAGGCTAGTATCATCTATCTTTATTAGGCCAAGGTATAGCTTCAGAAAAGTAAGGTAAAGTTTTAAAAAGTTATGGTATAGCTTCAGAAAGCTAAGGTAAAGCTTTACTAGGCTAAGGTTTAGCCAAAGAAATTTAAGGTATCGGTTCAATAGGCTAAGGACTAGCCTAAGAAAGCTGATGTATAGCTTTAAAAAGTTAAGGTATAGCTTCATTAGGTTAAGGTGTCTAGCTTAAGAAAGCTAAGGTACAGCTATACTAGGCTAAGGTTTAGCCAAAGAAAGTTAAGGTATCGGTTCAATAGGCTAAGGCATAGCTTCAGAAAGCTGATGTATAGTTTTAAAAAGTTAAGGTATAGCTTAATCAGGTTTAGGTCTAGCGTAAGAAAGTGAAGTTATAGGTTCATTAGGCCAGCTTCACAAAGCAAAGGTATAGTTTCAGAAAGCTTCGGATAAGCTTTAGAAAATTAAGGTATTCCTTTAGAAAGCTAAGGTATTGTTTCAAAATCTAAGGTATTACTTCAAATAGCTAATCTAAAGCTTCAGTAGGATAAGGTCCAGCTTCAGAACACTAAGGCACTGATACATTAGGCTAAGGTATAGCTTCATTAGGCAAATTTCTAGCCTAAGACAGTTAAGCAATAGTTTTATTAGGCTAAGGTCTGGCTTCAGCAGTCTAAGGCATAGCTTCAGAAAGCTTAGGTCAAACATCGGAAAGCTAAGGTACAGCTTTAGGAAACTAGGGTCTGGCTTCATTAGGCCATTGTCTCGCTTAAAAAAGGTAAAGTTTCATAAAACTAAGGGTTTGTTCCAAATGCTAAGGTATAGTTAAGGCATAGTTAAGGTAAGTTAGGGTATTGTATCCCAAAAATGAAGGTGACCTAAAAGTTTCTTAGGCTATGGCCCAAACCAAATTTCAGCCAAAGACATTTTTAAAAATGGGTTGAGTATTCCCGAGACT